>JAVQJL010096846.1:0-16423 GCA_036024295.1 Nannoperca obscura
AGACTCTTATATGGGCTGTTGGGACGGTCTTAAAGCTAAAAACAGCCGCTTATCGAAAATAAAAACGCCCCCCCCCCCACTTTCAGCAGCGATTCCCTTCATCTCCGGTTACATTTTCAGCCTGGTCTCTTGTGGAATTTTGCTATGTGACTGCCCCCTCACTATGATGACCAGCATCTCCCCTGCATTTAAAGGATTGTGAAAATACGCCTGAAGAGCCAGGTAACAGGTCACAGATCTGACTAGTTGGAAGTCACTGTTAACTGAAATGATCTTCTCTTGCAGCCCCAGACGACACCCTAGTCGCCCTGCTGGCACCGACAGAGATGTCCAAGTGTGGAGCAGCAGGGCTGCAGCCAGGGCTTCCACATCACGTTTCCCGCAGACATCTGACTCTCCACAGGTCTCACCGACCTCCGGTGCACCTCCGCCGCCTCCTCCATCGCGGCCAGGACGGCGTGAAAGGCCGGCTCGGTGTCAGGGGTCTGCGGCGTGGTCTCTGATGGGTCCCTCGAGAGATCAAAGAGCAGCGGAGGATCATGGTAGGTCACGTAGTCCGACGTGCAAAAGCAGATGTGCGTGTGGAAGCAAGCCGTCTCGTTCTCTGGGTGGAAGTTTGGTGTAAAGTAAAAGGCTTTCCACACTGAGCTACCTGAAGAAGAAAAAAAAAAACCCATTAAATGAAACTTCTGTCCTTGACACATTCAGTATTTAAGAAAGTGCTGACATATAAGATTTGAGAGCAAGATACTTTTTAATGCAAAAAAAGCAAATTTTGTAGCCATTCTTTAATAAAATACTTATTTTAAAACACAGGAACCGTAGAAACAATTCTAAATTGTTTGGACTTACTGTTTCGGGGATGCCATCTGACTGCGTTCAAGTAGGTGTTGCAGTAATGGAACAGAAACTCGTGGTTCGACCTTTCGACTCTCCCCTGAAGCAGATCCATGAGGTCATGACCATCTATCTCCCTGCACAACAGACAAAAACCTTCAAAAGCCTTCAGAAACTCAAACAACCCTGGATTACCTTAATACCCCCTTTACAGTAGCAAACATGATTCTGGACCTGCTGTCTCACCTGTCCTGTGGGACTGAAGCTCCACTCAGCTGCACCACCGTTGGAAACAGGTCCATGTTGCTGGTGGGCTCGTCTACCCGCCTGCCACCGGGGACCTTCCCTGGCCAACGCAGGATTCCCGGGACACGGATCCCTCCCTCCCAATTTGTGGACTTCCCTGCTGCTCGAAGGAAAGAAAAGAACCCAAAGTCACGAAGCAGTTCTCGCCCAGCTACCATAACCCAACATGTCTGGTCTCGAAACAGTGCTTGGTTGGTAGTAACCAAAAGCAATGCCAACGACCAACCTGTCAAAATACTCAAAACTCATTCACTCTGCATACAACAAACAAATATTAAAAGATTTTGGGTGAATGCGTAGATGATGAAACAACCAATTAAGTTCGAATTCAAGCATTTTTCAAGGGGTATGTTTGAATTCAAACATATTCCTAACCTTGAATTCCTGTTTTGCAAACTTTCAAGACTTTGCGCGATTACCCCGTTGTTCAGATTTGTTCCAGAGCATCACGCCAGCAGAAAAACGCCACAAACCCACAATCTGCATTGCTTCAATAATGGTTAAAATCACTCGACGAAATCAACAATTTTAAAGATAGAACTTTGTTTATCGTGTAGGGAAATTTCAATCCCCAATAAATTCCTGTTTCTCATCATGCTGTACCTTTATATATTCCATTCCATCCTCTGTGGACTTCGCCTCTGGCAGATATTTCCTCCACGTGAGCCCCCTGGTCTGAAGTCAGATAAACTAGAGTGTTTTCGCTCAGTTTGAGTCTATCCAAAGTCTGCATGATCTGACCTGAGGACAAACACAATATACAGTACAAGCACAATACAGTTTAAAGCAAAAGTTCACATTTCTTTTTTTTGGTTTAAATCTGCTTATTGGAGTTATAGGTAACTGTATATGTTCTCCCTGTTATTACTGGAGTGACTTCAATTTAACACAGCTTCAGTGCACCGTCTGGTTAATAAGAGGGATACTGAGGTATAGTAAACTTACAAATGTAATAAAATAATGAGATAAAACAGTATAAAAAGTTAAGTATGGTTCTTGTTTTGTTTTGTCTACTTTTAAGGCGTATAGGGTGGAGGGAAGGGATGGAGGATCCTCAGTGTTTAAACTGTTAACATGTCATATTAATTAAAGGATGTCTGGTGATATTCTGTTTTTCTTTTAGTCAACAAGTCTCATGTGCAGAAACAAACCAACAATGAATGTATCTTAGTAGATACTATTGTATAGTAGTGCATGTGTGGCCAAAGTCTGATATATCTTTTTCCCCTGTGCCATACCATTGTTGTCCAAGAACTATTAAAAACACCCCAGTAAGCCAGACATATCCTTAACATAAAGCAGACCCTGCTGACCTACCTACAGTCCAGTCCACTTCGTGGACGGCGTCTCCATAGATGCCATGACGACTCGTTCCTCTGAACGCCGTTGATGCAAATAAGGCGGTGTGCACTTGGATAAAAGAGAAAAACAGCAGGAAAGGCCTCGCGGAGTTCCTGCAGGAACAGAAAATAGAGTGTAATCACCGCCATTAAAATAAATTCCCAGCAGCTTTTTCCTGTTATTTGAAGAAAAGGCCTTTTTCTTGTTTCTTAATGTGCTTTCATTATAATGCCTGCTCTCAGTTCATCTCTCTTCCTCTCACTCTCCATCTGTACGCACTCATATCCCATTAATGCTTGTTACTAACTTAACTTCTTCCTATAGTTGTGTGCTTTCTCTCTTTCTGATATTTAGGTATTGCTGGCTCCGGCACTGTAGTCTCCAGAACCCCCCCCCCCCCGTTGGTCCTGGATGTACCTCTCTATGAAGTCCACTGCCTCGTGAGTCATCTTCTGTGTCAGATTTTCAGACGTGTACGGCTGCTCCACAATGCTGTGGTCCCTCATGAGAACACAGTTGAAGTAAGGCATAGTCATGATGAATCCCACCAGCAAACCTGTGACGGCGGCTAACAGAAACAGCAGGCTCAGAATCAGCTTTCCATTGATGGTGATGACGCCGATGTAGTGGAGCAAGACTGCAGTGATCAAGACAACGCCCAGTGTCTTGTATGGCAAATATTTATGGATCTGGAATACAGTGCCATGTCCGGGCTGGCAGTCCCGCAGGTTGGTCAAGGGGATACCGAAGAAGTAGCTAAAGCCGTGGGTGCTGGGGTGGTGGCAGTGATCGTCACTGCTCTCACAGTTAAGTCCTAGGTGCCATTTTCCTGGAAACGAGAACATTTACAAAAGACAAAAAACGCTTTTACTAAAAAGTTCCTTTCGTCTGTCCATATCTCAAGCTAAATTGGGAAATACTGCTCTATTTGTAAGTGCATTTTTAAGAATTTGGGGATTTTAACAAAGATAGAACGACATTTATTAGGAAAACCCATAAACTATTAATTAATTAGCCTAATACAGGTCAGAAAAGGTAAATTGATATATAATCAGCAGTAAGCACTTAACGAAAATAAGTATAATTGCAGCTTACCGATAAGAGCGGTCTCATAGCCTTGTTGTTTGACAATCTTAGCAAAGGTAACCTCTTGGCTGGGAAGACCTCCAGATGCTGCACTGAATAGAAAGACACCTAATTTGCCATTACCAGCAATACCTGTTGAGGAAAATGAAGAAGAAAAAAAAAATTGCAACCACTTTTTACAGAGCGCGCCAACTTTCAAGCTTCTAGTTGAAAATCTCAAAAATGTTCTGCTATGTGAACACAGTCCCCAACACTTTGGGGCTGTCACTTTTTATATGGAAATCAAACGTTTGTGTGTGAATACAGCGTTTTGTATGTGGAACCAGATCATCAAAATACTGTTAAATAATTCAGTCACTAAATAAATGGGCTTTCTGTAGGAAGTAGGGTAAAGATCTGTTTAATGTGACAGCGTTGAACAGATCTATTTCCTGTGGGCGTATGAACTTTTAGCACTGTCAGCAAAGGTTTTTTGGTGTTGGCGTCTTCGAACTGGCCTGATCGTATCGGGTATCGTCCGGTGAGAAATGCTGCCCTGCTGGGAGTGCAGAGGCTCGCCGCAGCGATGTGGTGCGTCAGCTTCACCCCTTCCTGTGCCAACTGGTCAATATTGGGGGTCCTGCAAATCACAATAATAATCAGTTAATTCAAAAAATGATAGAATTTTAAAATATCGTCATTATGGCAGGAACATACAGTGACTAAATTGGCTGAATAAGTTGTTCACAGTACTTTTTGGATTAAAAGGGACACAACTTGTAGAAAGACAAGTTAATTTCTTATAATGCCATTCTTCAGGCATCTACCCATACTTTTTCCTAATGTCTGTTTAGAATGTTTTACTTATAACAACAAGTTGATAAAGAGGAGGAAGAGGAAGATGGTTACCAAGCCTCAAGCTTCAGAGTAGAATGCAGAGGTTGACCCAGTGACTAAAACACGAAAGCCTTTTTTTTGTGTTTGTTCTTGGCTGACATTTATCCAGAAAGTGACCTTGTAAACAGAATAGACAACTGATGATTCCCTTTGGTGTCTTTTGCTTAATAAAGGTCTAGATTTAAACCATTCCAAATCGGGGAAAATATGGTAAAGGTTTAGGGGAAAGGGGGTATTTCTGCTCCTGCAGGTATTTCTGCCTCTGGAGCTGTATGGTCCGGATCTGTGGTTGCACCTGCTGCCCTCATGTTCCTGCTCAACTGCTGTTGTTTCTATTATTGTTACTACTGTACTACTGTATGTTCTCCTTCCTCCTGTTCTCTCTCTCTCTCCTTCTACAGATTTCTGCAGGTATTTCTGCCTGCGGCGCTGTAGAGTCTGGATCTGTGGTTGCACCTGCAGCCCTCATGTTCCTGCTCAACCGCTATTATTGTTACTGCTCTCATTATTAGTATTGCTATTAAACTGCTATTAACCTTAATTATTAATGATGGCATCAATACCATTACTACATCTATTACTTTACATCGCTATGTAGAACTTTACTGTACTACTGTATGTTCTCCAACCTCCTGCTCTCTCTCCTGCCCCCCCTTAACCCATCCGGTCGAGGCAGATGACCGCCCACCTAGAGCCTGGTTCTGCTCGAGGTTTCTACCTGTTAAAAGGGAGTTTTTCTTGCCATTGTCCCCTAGTGCTGCTCATGGTGGGAACGTTGGGTCTTTGTAGGTGTGGGAATGGTGCCCTGAGATAACTATGTTATGATATGGCGCTATATAAATAAAATTGAATAAAATTGAAAAAGATAGCACGTAAAATAAAAAAAAGAAAATCTAATGTTTACAGGTTTACAGCTCTGGAAGTAGCAGGCAGCAGGATTACAGGTTGTTCCATTTATGTAAATGAATAATCTTCCTAACGCGCAGTTGTAAAACTAGACTCAAGCCACCCAGCCGCGCAATACTAGTAAGTGAAAACTGGAATATGTTTTTACCTCAGCGTTGTGTTGCCGTAGCAGCCCAGGTCTCCAATTCCCAAGTCATCCACCATTATCAGGACAAAATTGGGCTTGCTGCTTTCCCGAAGAGACGCACAGCTCACTTCCAAGAGCAGCAGCAGCAGAGAGGAGAGCAGCCACGTGGACTTCATGCTGTCAAGAGCGGAAACGCTAGAGGAGAAATCGCACCAAACGTCGATGGCGTTGGAGTTCATAGAGACACTCACTGGTTTTTCCGAGGTTCCAGCCAATATCAAGGTTCATTTATTTGGCATTTAACAACACAGGGGTTCCCAATGACACACAAGTTGTGGCCCCTTCATGCTATATACATATACAACATACACATTTTAATTTGACTAGAATAAAATGAAATAAAACTGAAATAAATACACATACTGTTGTATGTACAATATATACAGTTACAGTACCTCCTTTACATATTTATATAAATATTGATACACGTATGGTTATTTATTTCCAAGATCTTGAAAAACAAAAACGGTTCCTAACCCCCCCAGTGTTATTATAAGCACAAATAATTCACTTTACTCAGACATGCTGTATTTAAACTGTTTATTGGCTAAACCTTATTTTTTATTCTGTAAATACTTATTTGTATTTTCTAACATTAATATAAACTTATTGATTTGTTAATATTCTTAAACATTTTCTTGTAAATAGTTATTTATTGTTTTCATATTGTGCTTTATTTGTTAATTAAAAGCTAGACCCTACAAGTCAATACTGGAATACAATTGAGTTGATTTGATTAAAGGGGACCGCAGCATTAAGATATTGCTGTTTCTGTTCTTCACTTCATGCATGCGCTTCAATATAAATATATATAAATGTACGGGCAGAGTAGCCTTTTACTGTGAAACCAGGTGTTCTTGTCTAAAGTTCCCAAAAACTACACAACAGCAGTACTGCAGGAACTGTGTGTGTTTATGTGTTTGCCCTCTGGTGGTAAAACTTCATCATACACTCCCATAAACTCTCCCATAAACTCTATGGAGTGTATATGGACTTTACTTATATATAGACATTATATACAGCCTCGTGTTAACTTACATAATACCGATTCCAATGAAGGGGGCTTTAGAAAACACCGGTGTCACATCGGTACTTCAACTCAGCAGACACCCTAAGATGAGATATCAAAATAGATTGAGAGAAAAAGTCAGATCACAACAGTATATAAAGTAAGTTCAAATGAGTCCCACTGCGACCAACTACAACATTAAAATGCAGTTTACATATTGATTCATCACTAATAGCAAACCATCAGCATAATAAATAGTATAATATATATTCTGAAAGGGGCCACCTTGCATTATAAAATCCTTTACTTTAAAAAAAAAAGGGTAACATTTGCTGCAAATATTCCATTTTGCAAGACTAGAACTAGCAATAGAGTATTTTTACACTGCAACAGCAAACCCAGTTGGACTTTTGAGTTATTACTTGTACATAATTGACAGTTTGTGATCAAGAGAAGCCTGTAAAATGATTAATCATAAAGACTAATTGCTTTATTTGCCCCTGTAATCTAGTGAATTGTCTTCTCGCTCAGGTGTCGTTACACTTACCTTCCGTTCTTCTAATGAGAAGCGTTACAACTTTCCGGAACGGGCGAGGCGCAAATCTCGCGATCACAGAGGTGGAACTCGTTGTGTCAAGTTAGCGGGAGATACAGGAGCAGCGCTTCCGGTCTGGAGTTTCAAAACAAAACTCGACGGATGTTTCGGAGATTAAAAGAGAAAAATTACTAAGGGGAAATCTTTTATTACCGGAACCATAAAGTCAAATATGGTGTGCAAAGGTGACATAGAGTAGCTTACTCCATTTTCTCTTAAAGTGTTGTCCATTGCACATTAACAGAACACAAAGGGCTGCTATATACGTTTTACAAGCCACCAGACGTCACTGCGTTTGCAACCTGAGTTAGCAACAACTTGTTTGTGGTTCCAGGTATCCAAGGGTCATGAACCCACTCACCGTTTTCTAAAGAACACCCAGTGTCTAGTCACAGAACAGAGAGGAACTGAGTCAGCGAGTACTTTTAGTGTTGACATGTAACAGCAAAGTGTGGGACAAAGATCAAGCAGCTTAAAGTACCTTTTCCATTACACACCTCACCAGCCAGCCAGCTGGGTTACCATGTCTTGCTTCCAACATCTTAACATTTATAACATTTATGTTATCCCTGTTCTTAGCTGTTATGCCCATTCCTGTGTAAGTACATTTACAGCAATGACAAAAAGTCGAATTTCTTGTATTCTGTTAACTGTACCGATTAATACAATCAATGCACATCAGATAATTAGTTAAACTAACTGTAAAATAAGACGAATTTAATGTCAATTCTGTTAGTTCATATAAATTTTGAATATTTCTAAAAGCTGAAGTTGAATGTTATTTATCTGCTTCAATTTGTATCCACTTGTATTAAGGACCGTGTATTTGGTGTCGATCTATGAGACCACTACTGCTACAAAATAAATAATCAATATCACTGTGCAATTACCTATATCACTATGCAATAATCAATATCCACAATAATGTAAATTCACTGGGTTTCTTTGTATACATATTTATTATTTTTTATTACTCTTTTTATTCCGTATTGTTGATCATCTTTTTCAGGATGCAATATTTTTATTTTTTATTTAATTCTTTCTATATTTTATACCACCTTTGCTACTGTAGCCCTGCAATTTCCCCACAGAGGGACTTTGGTAAACATATTTATGCTCGTCGTGGAAAAACATTGAAATCATTATAAACTCTCTCAATGCTTAAAGGTCACTACTGGATAGCGAAATGTTTTTTTTTTTTGAAAAAAAAAAACGTCACGTTCACACATATTGACATATAATCTTTTAATTAAAAATACAAACATCTTTGTACAAGGTCTCTATAGGTTTAAAAAAAAAGGCTGAGCACACAGAGTACAGATGGATTATGTTTTACGTTAGACCACAGCTAATAAATACAGACCAACATTTTGTGCAGGATTTGCAGAGCACAGGGGAGCCACGTGTGAATTTACTACAGTGAATACAGTTTCAGGTTTTAAAGTGTCCTGGAAGTGCCACCGATAACACTGTAAACATTTGGGTGTTTGCATGCAATTCCATCGAAAGGACTTTGTAATGGTACACGTTCAAGTGAATGGGAAAGCGTATCCAAACTTGTGACACATATCATATCACAAACAAATGCTGAGATTGATCTCAACTGGGAGTCAAAGGGAAGAACAATATCTGGGGCAGGGTCCATCAAACATTTTAACTGACACAGCTTGTCAACGTCTTTGTATTGTTACTCAGTTTAATACTAGTAAATACACAAATTTGAACTTTATTTAGGTCTGTAGTCCCAGCAGCAGTTATTGTGCCAAATCTGTCCTGTTGGCTCACAACGAAGCGTAGAGGCCAGTAAAGGCAACCGATTTTGTCGGCGGCGATTTCATTGATGTGACACAACAGAATAGCAGCACAGTCCGCTGTAAAACATCGCAGGGAGAGATTCAACGACCGCTAGTCATTATGAAGAAGGAATCTCAGTGCTCGGCGGATTCCTCGATCACCCTGAGTGTCGGGAGGCTCGATTCATGCAGGCTGACTGGGCTCAGTGCCTCTTGGCGATTGGCTGTTTGTGGTGATGCTTCCTCAGCCCGGATCCTGGATGAGGAGAGACAAGACAGCTCGATTAGTTATCGGTATTTCTATCAAGTTATATTTTAGTTTTGTGATTATAAATCAAACAAGGACAGTGAAATCCGTGTCTCTGCATTTTGCATTGCATAGCCCCACAGGTGTTTTCCATTATTCTGGTTTGATGGTTCACATTTAATTCAGGCAGTTATTCTCTACTCCCGGAATGTCATCAAACTCTAAATACTACTAATAATTAAAGATATACGTTACAGTAACAAGTGGAACTACTACAATATGTTCAGGTACATATTAGCTACTTTATGCGAAAGACAAAACCAAACAGAACATTAGCAATATCGACCATTTCCTAATATCCACTGTGATGATGAAACACCAACAAAAAACAAAAAAAATTAGAAGAACTATAACAAAACCACAAAAAAGTCTTTTTTTGTTGATGTTGGTGTTTTATTTTTTAAAATCTTTAATTGATCTTATTCCTCACCGTGCTTTAAGGTGATTTGGTTTCCGGGTGTCTGGAAGGTTCGACTGGTTGTGGGACCTTCGCCCTCTGTCGTGAAGGCCTGGACCTCCAGCCTGTACAGACTGGCGGGGTGCAGGCCCGACACGACCAGGACATTACTGCCCTGAAAAGAAAAAGGAAAGAAAGGGCGGCGCGGGAGAGGAGGGGGGAAGCAGGAGACAAAGTCTGAAACAGCCAAGGTGCGTGGAAATCGTAAGGAAGTGTTTCTGAGCTCAGTGCACCCTGAGATTTGTCTGCAGGTTAAAATACAAATTCAATTCAGCTCGTTACAGAATGCGTGGTTTTGTACTGTAATGGCAGTGAGATTCCAAAATGTGGTTTTAATGGAAGTCAATGAGGCATTTTTGTCCACGAAGGTGTCCAGAGGGCTTAAAATTCTGAAAATGATCGAATGTTTGGTAGTTTTGAGCAAGTCAGAAGTTGTTTAAGTGATTTATGAAATGTGCCATCCTTCATTTAACACATTTCTAACTTAGCAAAAATTTGTTTTATTTTGAAACAATTTAATATTGGCCTCATTATCTGTAGCAGTAGAGTAATTTAAATATGAATATTTTGTAATAATTATACATTTTAAGATACATTTTTAGATTTCTAGAAGTTTCAAGTTCAGATTCCCAGACCAAAATACATAAGACATGACTTCTCAATAGTAGTTATGGTTAATTTATTCTTACTTTATGAAGTAGTACCATTGGTGGGTATACCCCTTCTTGACTCAACACACTTAAGATGTATGTAGAACTACAGTTTATAACAGCACTGACCGGCGGTAGGATCTGGGACTGGGAGATGAGGCTGTGAGGCAGCTTGTTGTTGCTGTGGCGGTTGGTGGGGATGACCTCCGCCCACGTCACCTGAAAACCAGTCAGCAGCTGGTGGAGCGCGGCCGCGGGCAAATCCCAGCTGAAGACGGCCGTCACGTTTCCGCCCCGGACATCGAACGCTGCCGTCAGGTTGGCGGCCTTCACCGGGACCTTCTGAGGAGACACACCTGAGGGGAAGCACAGGTGGATGTGTGTGCTAGTGGTGAACAGGTTCTTAGCGCATGTTCACGATCTACACGGGGAAGCCTGTAGCAGACCTGAGGCACCACAGGGAGCATGAAAAAGACAACTTTCTTTCATGTATCAGTCCTGTAGAGTCCATATGTGAAGGTAAGCTATATTTTCTTTAACTAAATTGAGGTTAGGTATTTGGTATTTTGGTACATTTAATTAAGTGGAATTAAAATAAGTGGTATTTTTAGAAGATTTAAAGTCTTCGCGGGTCTGGGACCCTTGTAAAAATACGTTTAACCAAGGTTAGGGTGAAAAACCTGGAGAGGAATTAACGAATTTCTCGGACTACTGAGATTACGGTGTGAAGTAGGTCTAAAATCGTGAACTTCTTTGGTAGGCTTCAGAAGGTCTAGAAAGTGTCCAGATATGCAGACATCCATCAATAAAAGAATCCCTTATTTTGGCTTGAAAGCTAAAATAACCACATCGTGGAATTTTTTTTAAGAATCGAGGTTCCAGTTGTCTCACCAAGACAGCTGATGGGTTTTGGACTCTTGGCCTGGATGGCGGCGCAGGAAGGCGTGAAGAAGCTGGTTCTTTCGGCCAGAGGACGACCCTTCTTGCTGACTGGCTGCAGGAGGACTTTATACTTACACGAGAAGTGCAAGCCCTTCAGGCTGACAAAGTTCTCCTAGATTAGACCAAAAAACTCAATTATCACAAGATCTGCTCTCCACGTGCAGAACATCCAATCTGTAGCTCTCAAAATGTACATTTGGCATAAGACATTAAAGGCAAACACATTACATTGCGCAACCAAAACAAATGAAGAATAGGGATTCCCACCCCCCCTGACAGCTATTAGTAGCTGTCTCCAGCTAGTGACGGGTGGTGGAACAACCAGAGTAACTGTGAAGAGGGAGAATGATAAAAAAAAACAAGTGTTGATGATTGATTTATGATCAAAATGGAAATGCTGTGTTTTTTTGTGGTGGGGGGTTTACCTGCGCACTGGTCTTTTCCATGGGTCCGGTCTGGTTGGGTCCACAATGCTCTGGTCCCCACTGTATTCTGTAGAATTCGACTGAAGGATCTATACAGACGACAAGAGCTTACAAACTTGGATGTCCAAGACAATGAAATTGATACCGACCTCTGTCCATTAACAGAGGGACACCCTCTAATAAATCCACGGCGGTCCGATATCCGTATGGTCAAACCTCTAGCTGGGACTAGATTTGTTTTTCTAGGCTATCTGTGCACACGACGCACAAAGGTAAAATTGGTAAAATTAATAACGACTCTCTCTTCTGCCACTGGGTAAGACACATTTCTCCACAAATTGTTGCTTTAATTGGAAACCAATTATTTGACATTAATACAGTTGTCTGTAGCTGAATGTGCTTTTCTGCCTTTCACATAAACGAAACAGAGTTTTATTTAACCCTATCTTAAATTATCCAAAAAAGACGCTCTGTCATGTCTGTGTTTCTGGTCTTGTTGCCGGTTTTACTTTGAAACCCCAGATCTTGTTTTCTTGTGCACAACTCACTTCCTGTCTTTGTTCTTTTCCCACCTGTTTGATTTGGATCACCTGTGTCTAGTCTCTGTTTCCCCTTGTTGACTCTTCCCTATATATACAGTCTATATATATATACATATATACAGTCCCTTTCCTTTGTTCAGTGTTGGTTCATTGTCTCCTGGTTTATCTTGTGTCCTACAAGTAAGTATTTGTGTGTTCAATAAATCCTTCTATCTGCATGTCTGTATTTGGGTCCTTTCCCCTGCTGTGCACCATACAACATAACATGCTTCATGCGCAGTAGATCCCCCCACCTGGTTAACCTTAAACTCTTATACCAATGGGGTCCATTTAAATAAAATAAAAAAAGAGTGTCCCACACTGTTCAAACTGAATTTTAGGCAAAAAAAATACAACAATATATTTTGAATATTTCCATTGGATGTAATGATGGGGAAAAACAACCAAGTGTACAGCCATGCTAACGGATCTGTGAGGCTGAACTAAGACACAGTGGTCAACAAATGTCAAATTCGTGGTGGTGCGAGAGGACAAGTCAGGGGTTCACCAAAGAACGCAGGATTCATCCTCTGTGGACAATAAATGAATGAATTAATCCATTTCAAATGATTACCCAAACATGAAAACTAGATTTTTTTTTAATGAAAATGAACAGCTTTAATAATTCCTGTAGCTTTTTAAGAACAGGTTCGCAGCTAATTTTACAGGTATGTACAACTCGCCGTGTCACCCTTAAATAAAGTGCCTTTGTGCTGCAGCATAATTACAGGTGATAAGTCGTCAAATTAATACATTTTAATAGCAGATACTCTGCTAGAATGAGTTTGTGTGCAGTACATATGTGTATATACTGTCCATACCGGTGGTGCGCTGCCAGTAAACATGAACCTGGAGCTGTCCGTCCTGGTAGAATGGCGTCCCCACGTCCAGAATGTCACCCGTAGGGTTCCTCGGAGCAGCACCGGTGCCTTCAGAACAGACAAAAAACTGAATTACACTTCACGGGTGGGAACTGGACTGTTTCAGCAACACTATATACGCTCAGGACAGGAATTTCACAGGGGCCGCGAGGGGCCGATTCCCGTTTCCTTTCCAGTCGACCCAAGTTTCATGTTGAACCCCACGTAAACGAACATCTTGATCGAACACAAAACTATAAACCATGGATTATTATTTATTATATTTATGCATAATTTAGTGCAGTGGTATCGTTTCAAATTGCCAACTGCCACACTGATGTTAGCATAATGAAAGTGACCAACAGTTAGCAGAAACACCCTTTAGCACGTCAGCTAGCCAATTGCTTACAATATGCTAATCAAAATTAAATGTAGGCAAAGATTTTAGATATCTACACCGCACATGTACTTTTTTGAAAAGCGTAAAAATAAATAAATCAAAGATCATATAAATGCGTTTTCACAACAAAAGGACACATTTAGTGCACTTCAACATGCTGTTTTAAAGAAACTTTAAGAAAGACGTATCAAGCCTTGCAGCAGATATTAAGATATTTTATTTTCTTGCTCATTATTACAAGTTTTTGTTCCTTTTTGATTCTGTATTAATTAGGGCACTTACAGTCAGGTCCATACGTATTGGGACATCGACACAATTCTCATCTTTTTGGGGTTGCGAAAGCAACCGAAGAGTTTTTCAAGGCAAATAAGTGGAATGTTATACAATGGCCAAGTCAATCACCTGACCTGAATCCGATTGAGCATGCATTTCACTTGATGAAGTCAAAACTGAAAGGAAAATGCCCCAGGAACAAGCAGGAAGTGAAGACAGCTGCAGTAGAGGCCTGGCAGAGCATCAGGGATGAAACCCAGCGTCTGGTGATGTCTATGTGTTCCAGACTTCAGGCTGTAATTGACTGCAAAGAATTTGCAACCAAGTATTAAAAAGTGAAAGTTTGATTTATGATTGTGTAGTTTGTCCCATTACTTTTGGCCCCTTAAAAAGTGGGAGGCACATACAGAAACAGTTGTACTTCCTACACCGTTCACCTGACTCGGATGTAAAGACCTTCAAATTAAAGCTGAAAGTCTGCAGTTTAAGCACATCTTGTTGGTTTCACTTCAAATCCATGGCGGTGGTGTATAGAGCCAAAAAGATGAGAATTGTGTCGAATGTCAATTTTTTTTATTTGATTTGATTACATTAAAGTTTAAGTTGAGTGTGTAAAGGGAATACTACTGTTAAAAAGCAACTGGTTTGTTTAAAGTGTCTGCAAACCAAATGTTGTTGAACTTTTGTTCATATAGCAGTGCCTTCAAAATAAAAGTGCGCAATACACTACTTTTGATTCACTCATTATTGAATTTTGCACATAATGCGATTGAATTAAATTCATTTAAAATAATTGAATCGTTTCCCAGCACTAGTATTGATACATACTGCGCTGGGTGGTGAAGTGGAGGATGGCTCGGGGGCCTTTGAACTGAGTTTGTCCCCAGTAGGACACCGCCTGGACCTCCACACTGTAGCTCCTGTTCGAGCGCATGCTGTCCAGCTCCACCTGGCTCTGCGTGCACACACACACACACACACACACACACAGGAAAGTTGATACAACACGAGAACAGAAAGAGATAATCAAACAATCTGTTTTCTTGCAGGTTTTTCCACTTATGTGGATTTATGTCGACCTATGAAGATCTTTTGTTACAAATTATACAACTGACAATTCGATTTCTTTTTTACATTTTCAGAAAATTGTGTGATTTTCAGAGAAACACCGTGAATGAATACCAACTCCTACATGGCGGTAGTATTTTTTTATTTTCCTTATTTGTGTGTAAATGATGTGCAGGCCCTGAAGCAGCGACGCTTAACAAGTTTTAACTTGTCATTTTTTAATCCCTTTAAATGAAAAAACAATTATTTAAAGCTTTGTCTACCTTGGTCCAGGAGTGTATGAATTAATCTTATTCACGTGGATGTTTTGAACACAACATAGTGCACTTTAGCAGTAAATCAAGCACTCCTCATTTAAGACATTAATCAGACTTACTGTTGTATACTTTTACTTGCACTCCTTGACTTGTTACAGAATATAGTTAATAATATAAGCATGAGGGTAGCCACACACATAGACAGCTAGAATAAAATGAGGTCTAGCAGTAACAAGTAACAAGTCAGGACATTTTCAGATTGCTGTGGTATTTGTCAGTCCTCACCTCTCTGACGGCCTTCCTCCTCTTGGACAGGGATGAGACAGAGGGCCGTCCAACTGCGGTCCAGCTCCAACTGACCTTGTAGTGGTGGACGGGAACGTCCAGGTCGGCGGGCATGCTCCACCGGAGCCGGGCCAGCGCCGCCCTACCGGGGCCAAAGCTCATGTTGGCCACTCTCAGCTCGGTGGGGGCTGGAGGATTGGAGGGGTCTGAGGGCGAGGGGAGGTTGTTAGTATTCATCCAGGAATATTACATACCGATGCTGGGAAACACCTTCGGGGTACAACATTTTGCCACACCTCCAGTCCAAGACTCATATCAAATGTCTCTGCGAGGTCTCTTACTATTATTACTGTCATTATTATTGAGGACTGTCAACATTGACACTTGCCAACAAGAAGTAGGACTGCAGATTGTCTGTTATAAGTCTGTGACTCCATGGATTTGTGTCAAAAGTTTTCTCTTAGACCACTTGAATATATGCTGAATGGTTATTATGAATGTTTGTGACACCCAAAGAAAATACAGCCTGCCACACCTTTAGGAATACTTGCTTTCATAATTACATTAACACAAGGACAAACACACAATCTCTCTCTCTCTCGCACACTCACATTCACACACAGGGGGTGTCCGTCTGACCTCTGCGGGAGTGGATGTGTCTGCTGGGAGTCGTGAAACCCCTGGTCCCGTGGTTGTTGACGGCTGCCACCCTGAACTGGTACCAGCGACCTGGACGGGTGTCAGAGAGCCTCGCTCCCTGCTCTGTGGTCTACGATGGATCAGTAGATTAATAGTATTACTATTATTATTCTGCTATTAGTATTATTTTTTTTAACATTACCATCAATACCATTACCATAACTATTACTTTAGTACGATAGCACCTTATCACCCTACTAGAGCACTGCGCTCTCAGAGTGCAGGTTCCTTGTGGTTCCTAGAGTCTCTAAAAGTAGAATGGGAGCCAGAGCTTTCAGCTATC
>JAVQJL010096857.1:0-20226 GCA_036024295.1 Nannoperca obscura
GTATTTCTTTAAAGTTAAGACTAGTTTAAAGTCATCTTCATTGAAAAGTACAGTGCTTTTCCTTCAAAAATAAGGACATTTCAATGTGACCCCAAACTTTTGAACGGTAGTGTATATACGTATCTCTGAGCTAATAAAGCCATCACTTTCACTGAGGAGGATGCTCTTACACTGGAGTCTGATTGGTACCATTGGACTGAGTTAACGTGGTACATCGAGCTCCACTATTCATTTGCCCCTTTGGTGCCTGATTGTGCCGACTACTTTCTCCTATGACTACTATTGTCTTTTGTTTTTAGAGAACATTCACTGGTTTCAGATCCTTAAATGTGAGGATTTGCTGTTAATGTCTGTTTTATACCATTTTAAACTGAATACATTTGAAATGTGGCCTGTTTGTCAAATAAAACAAGCAGTTTTAAAGTGTCTCCTTGGGGTCTTTTTTTTTTATTTTTTAGATTTTATGGAAAAAAATAATTAATGCGGCACTTTTTTTGATGACCTTACTTCGGGGAATATTGCATGTTTTTCTGCAAAACCCATTTTTAAGACTCCATAAAACGAGACCAATAGTCTACAGCAAAGTTAGCGGCTCTGTAAGAGTGTACTTAGGCACAGCAGTGCTCATAATGACAATACTGGCATGCTGATGGTTAGCAGATAACATTTTCTGTTCCACAAGGACTGGAAGGCAGGTACACAATGCTGATTTGCACTGTACTGTACATAATACATATTTAATTGTGTCTGGCTTGCATGTGTGAACTAAATCTGTGGCTGTAGCCACACCCTGTAAGCTATTTATTCAACGAGACACACCTGAGTTAGCTTGATGCCCTTGTACCTGATGAAGGGCAAGTTTGGGCTGGAAAAGTTGTACACTTTCTAAATGTAAAAGAAAAATATTTTTAAAGGGGAGCATTCAAAAGTGTTGCAAGTCCTCGTGAAACAGCAAGTATCTACATTTTTTGGGGGACTCTGCACCTGGACATAAAATTTGAGAGAAGATTTGCGTGCTTTTGCACACTGATAGCAGATCATGTTACCGTGTTTACCATCTTAATTTGGTCTGTTAGCGTGTTAACATTTGCTAATTAGGACCGCATACAGCACTACAACAAAGTACAGCTGAGGTTAATAGGAGGGTCATTTGTTTTATAAGTATTTGGTCGTAAACCAAAGTGTCGGACAATTTAGAACTTTAATCCTAATTGATGGGGCTACATGAAAAGTCAGAGGATTGGAAACGTGGATTGAATATACTTATGTTTTGGGCAGTTGGTTGGATAAAACAAGCTATTTAAAAATCAAAATCAAATCAATTGGGAAATTGTGATGTCCTTTTTACACTATTTTCTGACATTTTAGAGACTTAATCAAAAGTCAAAATAATCCAAAATTACAACCCTAAATTAAACCCACTAGTGCTCTACAGCATTAAGACAGCCCCTTAAATAATCGAGAATGCATTTAAAGTTAAAAGAAGTGATACAAATGTGAAAATAATAGCATCAAATCCAAAAGGAAATTCCTTTATTTGAAATAAAACATAGATTTGGTGCCAGATGATGGGAATAATCCTCTTGTGTTTGTGGGAAGGACTTGTCAAGCTTGAAAAGTGTAGATCTCTTCTCAGCAATAACTCCTGTTAGACAAAGCAAGGGGAGCCAAGGCTATGATAAATGAGTGCTGAGGCCCCACGTGAAGTGGCGTCCTCCTACCACCACCCAGAAGTCCTCGTGCGTGTGCCCACTTGGAAAACCCTCCGTGTGCAGGAGGACATACTGTATTGTCTTACTTCCCAGAAGCAGCCTGCATAATGCTTCTGATTCATGTGGTCACAACACAGTCCTGGCAAGTGTTCAGCGGACAGGACGCCCCCACCACTGACCTTTTTAAAAAGACTAAGTCACCTAAATACCCGTGGCTCACTAATCACTATTCACTTCCTGCTTGTGGTGCAGTTGAGACAGATTACTGGATTTTGGGACCAGGTCACCGTCTCCTCGTGATATTGGGCCTGTGATGCATTATATTTGACCTCATCAACAGTGCAGATTTGTGTTCATTTTTATTTTGGATAAAGCATTTCAAAACCTAGTTATACCGTGTCAGTGGTTTAGTATGTTTTAGACTTTAAAAACATGACTTTACTTTGCAGCTAACAATGTTGCGAACCAGACTCTTATTCTATTGGAAATGTTGACATATGTAGTCCACTGTTCCAGGTCTCCATTGG
The DNA here is from genome assembly GCA_036024295.1 of Nannoperca obscura. Lineage (NCBI taxonomy): Eukaryota > Metazoa > Chordata > Actinopteri > Centrarchiformes > Percichthyidae > Nannoperca > Nannoperca obscura. The sequence continues at coordinate 2,240 of JAVQJL010096857.1, forward strand.
CTTCCATTAACTTCCATTCAAGATGAAAATAATTTGACAGCCATTTGAAACTTGAAACTTGCTTGAGTTGTGCAAGCCATCATAGTGAACAACAAGTCTACATTCATTTTTGTCCGAATTAAATTATTGTTATGAGTGCAGTGCAAACTTCATAACTGGAACACTAATGTAATGTTCCATATGTATAGTATGCTTTAAAAAAACTGCTCTGTATACAATAATTGTTAGTTATAGGAAAGGTTGAACATTTTGGGAGACAGACATGGTCTTTTTCTTGCGGAGAGTTAGATGAGAAGATTGATAGCTTCACATTTACTGCACAGATGTGAATACCTTGTCACCACCACAGGGGAAAAACAACTTTTTCTTTCCTTTTTAAGAGACTAAAACGTGCAAACACACTGGTATGTGCATCCGTGAATTTGTATGCAACTGTATCTATGTATTTGCAGGTTGTCCTTCAAACCAATCGGGGAAGAAGGAAAATCAGTTTCACACCTGGTTAGAATAAAAAGCTGTACTTTTGTGCAGTTGAACAAGATGTTCTGATCCTTTCCATGTCTTCCATTATTAGTATAGTGCTTTGACCTCGGTGCCTGACCTCCGTGTCCTCTGTGATTCTCTTTATGCACTATTTTGGGCATTTTGTGATGGCCGTCACAGACAAGCTGTGCTGCAGAATGGAAACCCAGTGAGCCCAAAGGGCATGTTGCGAGGTTTAGTTGACCCCTGAAATGGTGATTTCTTTGGGACTCCGCAAGAATGATGTCAGACATTAGGTCATACTGCTTAGGTCACCGGGCAGCTGGAGAGCAGACCTTCCACTTCTCTAGTCTAAATAGGGGAGAGTTTCCCACAGAGACCTACAGCCAACATCACACCGTTGACTTGATTAGAGAGTGATGTAACAGAGCTGAAAGGGGTTAGGGTATATGTGTATATGTGCACATGGATATACGTGCTTGCCTGTATATGCCTATTCTGCTTTGTCTGGCTCAGACAATTCCCTACAACCACCCGAAATCTCATCCTCTGCTATCCTCTTTTTAATTAACTTCCTCTCTCATTTCAGCGCAGTCCTCATACTGTGACAAAGGCCTCTGCCAGTAAAACATTGGACCGAGCGGTGGATGTTATTCACATTTGACAGTGAAGTGCGTCACAGTTTTCCAAGCACTTCTGGATGTGCGTAGCATTTGTAGGTTCGTCTCGTGATCTAGGAGAGGGACAGACAAGACGGTCTTTTCTTGGACGACGTGCTGCGGCGGAGCAACAAGAGCGGGTGGCGATCAGCATTTGATCTTCAACAAGCGGGGCTGTCACGGCGCACCGCCTGCCAAGAAGCGTGTGGAGAACTGGGCTGGCGATCTGTGGGCACCACTAGCCCGGCATCCCGCTGGGCGGAGGGGTGAAACAGATGGGCCATCTGGTGACTTGCTGGCACAAGACAGGGGCTGTTCTGTTCTTGCATTGTGTGTGTGTGTGTGTGTGTGTGTAGCATCAACAGACTGTGCCACGTGGTGTTAGGAAGACCACCTGTCTTGTGGCTGCTCTTCATCTCTTTCATGTGTGGTCAGCAGCACCACAGTAGCACAGCCTGACACGGCGCTTTGCTGGGACGTGTACTCCTCTTTAGTTCATTCTTTACAGCCTTATCAAAGGTTTATCAGCTGTGGAAAAAAAGAATAAATTCATAGTGTGTTTTGGGGGTTAATATGAGTTTGCCCACATTTAACACTGACATTAGAGTTCCCTGTTCCCAGAAAGTGGTCATCCATTTTTGCCCAGGGCCCACATTTATGTTTTAAAGTTTTAGCTTTCCAATCCACCAGCCCTTGTGATCCGTGCCACTGACGGCAGTACACTGCGTGTTGTCATGTTCAAACTCTGCCGGCACCCTGTGACTCTGCCCCTCAGGCTGTAAATTGTTCTAGTGGCCTGGTCTGTATTACTCTTATGAAAGGTTTTCTGTCTGGCGCAAAGAAAAAGTATTTGTGTCTCCGCAGACGGGCTGGAGCGTTTGTCTAGGCTGAATATCTGGGGCACATACTGTACACGGTGGTGCATGCTTTAAGAGCACAAGAACACATGCAACGTGGACACTGGAGAAAGCAAAACAAAAAGACAGAAATCATCTGCGGAGTGTTGCTATTAATCTCTCTGGAGGCTCTTTTGTCTTTTAGATTTTGTGTTGGAATTTGTTGATGGTCTAACTCCCACAAACTAAATCTGGCCTACAAGTTTATACCCTCACTCCTTAATTAATACAGTATTTCTATGACATTTTTCTGTAAGCTCCCCCTGAACTTCATATGGAAGCATGCTGCTATCCCACTATAACACGAATATGCTACATTGATACTGACTCTCATTGTGACTGAGCTGCCTTTGCATGGGACTGTGCAGTTGATCATGGGATGGAGTGTTTGATTTGCAGCAAAAATTAATCATAATAAAATGTCACAACAGCAGAACTGAAGCATTTTAGTCAAACTGCAGTGCTGATGCCAAATGTTGGCTGAAACAACTGCGAGACTCAGATTGTGGCTGTGGCAACAAGCAGTCAGTAGCAGCTAGTTCTCACATCACTCAGCAATCACAACCTGTTAACCCCTTTTTAACAAAAGTCACATCATATCCTGAGAGTACATAAGAATAGTTCTTAGTGTGAACATAAGACTCTTTGTCACGTACTTACTCTTCCGTGAGCTGTGTTTGGATGCAAATAGTGCACCTGCTACGTATGTGATTTTGCTGATACAGCCTTACTTGGTCTGGTATGACCAATAGCTTATGATGGCTAATATTAACTTAAGTTAGAAAAGCGTTGATATATAGTTAACTGACGAGAGGTAATTCCCTTATCTGTTGATCTTTCTATGCATGGGCTACTGGTACGCTACATTTAAGCTCTTGCCATTTTATTGTAATTATCAGCTAAATACAGATACATCTTAAATATGCTTTTTAAACCTGCAGGTTCCCTCTAGTCAGCTCATAACCACCACATACATTTTAATGTAACAGCATACTGTACTGCAGCTGTTTCTGTAGTTCTTGTTCCCCTTTTGCTATGCCTGCACTCAAAGACAAAATGTGTGTGTGTGTGTGTGTGTGTGTGTGTGTGTGTGTGTGTGAAATATCCGCAAGTAGCCTGTAACAGGATGTGACTATCATCTTTAAGAAAAGTCCACATTTCACCGGCCTGCAGTATGAGAGGATGATTTTGAATGCATAAACAACGTGAGATGGAGTTTTGGGAGGTGGTTTACTTACTTTAAAACAGCTGCATTTTCTTTACTTACTATCATCAGCGGAACAAAGAAATAAAACTGTTAAAGGTAAAAGACTCTTCCCTGTATCACCTCATCATGGGATGTGACAACTGCTTATCTGCCCTGCGCTCACCAGCTCAATGCATGAAGAAGTCTCCGGCTTTGCCTTTGAAGTGCTTGTGGTCTTCACCCGAGGCAGGCAGTTAGGCACACACCCACGCCTGCCTCGCTGCCGCACCATGGGATCTGAAGGGCACGAGGCTCCTCCATCATCAAACACGGGAGGTTCCTCCACTGCTGCTGGTTTGCGGTTCTCAGAGTGGCAAAAAGAAAGAGCCACCGGGGCATTCACAGGATTTTGATGGCTCGAGTTACCAGCATCAAATGCAGCTCTTGGCTGTCATGTTGTGTTTTTTTTCTGCCAGGAGTTTTGCTAAAAGGATATGTCAATCTCAAGAGACCACCCTGGTTAAATAAAGATTAAATAAATAACAGAAGGAGAAACAGAAACGGAGAGATTGATAATGGTGGGAAAAAAGGTTTTGTGTAGCGACTGCCACCTGCGTCCTGTTTTGTCATTGTTGTGCTATCACAGAAATATTATTTGCACCGAGGTGAAGGAAAGTGGCACAGTTCTTGGATATTGAAACCGTGTTGTTGTTTTTTTGTTCTCAGGATGAAATCTTCGCTTGCAGAGAGAAGTTGAGCTCAGTGCTCGATTTCAACAGGGCCACTTCCTGATGATGACAGTAAACATGGGTGAGTAGTACTCGAAAGCAGGCTCGCTGTACAGTTGCATGCATACGTACAGAAACGTGCGCGATAACCGGGAAACGCACAAACATACACACCTCTCGCACATCCTCTGGCAGGAAGAGTGCGGAGAAAAATAACACATTCACGAATAGAGAGGAAAAGTGTGATGAGGGTGTTAACGGCTCCAGATGGCCTGTTATGTACACACTTGTTTTGGTCTTTTCACACTGTTGTTAGTAAAAAATGTTGTTTGCCTGCTTTATTCAGATATGGACACTTGATTTTGCACATAGGAGGGTTCTGGGTGCACACACACCTCCCTCGAAAAGATCGCAGTGTTGCACATTTATTTATATTTACACCTACCAGGCCTGTAAAACACACATACACATTCCTATCTCTATGCAAACCCAGCCACTGACCCCCCCCCCCCCACACACACACACAGCGAGTTCCTCCAGACAATACAACTGTCCTGTGGTATATTTGCATTCACAGGACCCTGTAGGCGTTTGAGAGTTGTACTCTCAACCTGTAGCTAACAGGCCTCAACAAAGCTCATAATATTGAATCGATACAATTCAAAACCAAACGCAGTGCCCTATGCATCATAGCTACTGTGCAAAACTGTGTTGCCTTTGTTTCCACAGATGACGGTCTCCAAAATGGACCCGGACAACACAGAAACTCACAAGGTAAACCCTGCGTCTGTCTGCATTGCAGAAATTGTTTGACATTTTTGGGAAATGCTGAGCTAGAGATGATCATTCGCGCTTTTATATCATCTCGGCTGGGCTACTGCAATTCCATCTTCATCCAAAGAGCCCCGCATGATCAGGCACCAAGTGTACATCTCTGACCTGCTCCATCCTTATGTCACCAGTCGGTCACCGAGCTCTTCTGACAAGGGCTTACTGGTTGTCCCTCGTGCCAAATGAAAACAAAAGGTGATGGTGGCTTTAAAGTGGCAGCTCCGACACTTTGGAACGCTCTTCCTATAAACATACGATCTGACGCCTTTTTTAAAAGCAGCCTGAGACTTATTTATTTAAACTGGCCTTTGTCTAGCCTCGTGCTGTATGATGTTTGTCATTTGTGCGTGTTTTCATGGTCTGGTCTTGCTTATGTTTTATTGCCTGTTTCTTTTTTTTCTGTTTTTATGGGCTCATTTCTAACATTTGTACTTTTGTGAAGCGCTTTGCGATCTTGCTCTACTAAATAAACATTTCTCTCTTTCTGAGGACGGGTAGATAAACTTTGCTGTGCAGACGTGGTTGGTAGGTGTATTTTTGGACTGTGGAGAAAACAAGTCTAGCTGTTTCCCCCTTGCCTCGAGCCTTTTTGTCAAGCTAAGCTAATTGCCTCCAGGCTCCAGCTCCATACTTCATGCACAAACATGAGCATTAATTCAGGATACACAAGACCCTCTTTAAGAGCGCACTACATTTCCATTACAGTATAGTGGAGCATGCACGGGTCAGGAGAAGGAATGCGGCAGCCTTTAGATATTGAATGGAAATGTTTGCAGACATTCCCCAATGAAAAGACTTTCGGCATAGAGCTTGTACAAACATTAATTGTGCAACTAACGTCACACACCCACAATTCCCTGCATTACATCAGTCATTATTCCTAGTGAAAGATTAACTTCAGGGGTTTAAACATTACACCCATTACGTGTTAAATTAGCTGTGTTGCAGTTTCGACAAACAACAAGGTGTGTAGAGAGTTTAGTGTGCCTTGCTTATTATAGTTGGTGTATGTGTGTGTCCGTGTGTGCGCGGGTTGTGCGTCAGAGCTCGGCCCATGCTGCTGCTGCTGCTGCTGCAGAGTGAGGACACATTTGGCTCCAGCTGCTAATCTCGCCGAATGCCTTTGCCATGATGCGTCTCTCGGCACCAGGAAATCCCCTCAATGTCTTCATTCAGGCAGCTTGCCTCACTCACGTAGCTGCTGCCTCGCTGGCCCTTACACACACTTTGTTAGCTTGCAAGTTGCAGTACTAGCCTCACACAGCCAGGGTTCTTCTTTAAACACTCGGGCTGTGTCTTCAACTCCAAACTCTTTCAGCTGACAACTCTGCTCGAGCAGCACAGCTGCAGGAGAATACTTTTATGTAAGCCATCTTGGAATTGAAGTTCAACTTCATTTCACCCACTGCCACTTTTCACAGTTCTCTGCTTTAGCCCGAGAGAAAAAAAAGGAAAGATGCAGAGTGATGATGCAATGCGCAGAAATCAGCCTCCATTGTGTAATGTTGCTCGCTCTGCTCGGCTTCCTGGAATTCCCCCTTTTCTTATTCTGGTCACATTTTACCCAGAACACAAGAAGAAGCACGGGAAATGGACTGCAGGTATCCCAGCCTGTCCACATACCACTAAAAGGTTCCTGTAGTCGGTCTGTGAGGCTGCTCCTGGCAGTGATGTGTGAGCTGGTTGCTTTCCACTGTGCCGGTGGTGGTCAGCCTTGGCCGGCCCTCAGCCTGGCAGCGGCCGTGGACCAGGCCTCAGTGATGTAATAATTTCATTTATAGGCAGCCATCACAGCCGGCTCTGTACACCACCACGCAGTTCTCACACTCTCACTTCCCCCCCTTCGCCAACCGACTCACCCACTCTCCCCCGTCTGCTATTATCCATAGGCCACAGCACAGGACCACACACATAAAGACACATACACACACACACACACACACACACACACACACACACACGCAGGCCTCTGTTGTTTGTTTTGTATCCTTGACTGCCGGTGCTCTGGATAGTCTGGAGTGCTGAGCCTGTAGAGGCAGGACTGAAACAACACGTCACCAGAGAGAGATGCACCGATAATTAGAAATAAAAATGGAGGTGTAACATTTTGTTTTGCAAAATGACCCAACATGTCAAGATCCCTAAATACAGCTATTGTTAGTTTGGCATTTTGGTGGTGGTGTTTTTTTTTTTTGTAGAACAACAAAAACTTTAATTCAATTTAATTTAATAGTTAAGTAATAATTTAATTGAGGAAAAAGTACAGATGCACATTGTTGGTTAATTAATGACTTGCTTTGCTTTCCCTTGTTTTCAGCTAATTTAAAATGGAATTTGTCTTTGGACAAACAAAGCAAGCTAAAAAAGATGTCACCCGGGGCTCTGGGAAATTGTGGTGAGCATTTTTGATGGACATTTTATTGACTTAATTAATAAAGCTAATTTAAACAATTGTGAACACCATCATTAGTTTCTTCCCTACTCTCCATCTCTACAAAACAAAAAACAAAAAATCCTGCACACTTTTCTTATCTTGCATACACAAAATAATTGCAGCATATTGATTCATTCCAGCGTAGTCAGAATAAGCGTGGACAAATGCCTTATCCCCTCGTGTCTATCTTTGACTAATTCAATCAAAAATCCATTAATTTCCTGATGTGGAATAACGCGGTTAGCCCAGCTCCGTATTCAGAACAGAGACAGTGACTCAGTTCCTTCCTGCTTGGAGTGGGCAGGCCTGGCCGAGCAGTTAGTCATCCGCCGCTCCTGACAGCTTGTATTTTAACTGGCTGTCCTCCTCTGTGAGTCCCAGCAGGGAGCTTCAGGTTGGTACAGTATGTAACCACTGTGCGATTAAGCAATGTTGCACAATGTGATTTTGTCTGTGCAGGTATGCAAGTTTTTTTTTGTCTTATCTCTTAAAACGCAGTGAAGGGAGGAAGAGACCGGAAGCAGCTCACCTGTCCCTCACAATAACCTGGTCTTATCACGATCAAACAAACCCACACATGTAGTTATCAACTTGTCGCTATGGATAGGAATGAGCTAATGAGGCACAATCACAGCATGCCACTGCGATTGATAAGAAAAGTGTTTACTTGACAGTCTTTATTTATACTTCATCCTCAGTCGTTTAGTTTTTGTTTGGTGCTTTGACATAATTAAGCATCCAGTGAGTTATCGTCATTCATTTCTATAATATCAGCCCTTGTGCTTCATTGTGGGCAGAGCTTTTATGGGTGTAACCTATAAGTTATCGCTCTGCCTTTTATAGCTTTATCTGGAAGCAGAGGGAGTGTGCCGGTCAGCGGAGAGAGGAGTTGCGTCGTCCATCACTTCACCCCCGCTGCTGTATTGGGATTGTCAAACAAGATGTCCGCCTCTGTGGTTAGCTGCTGGTGCGGATCAACCGCAGTTTATGTTAGCTCGCTGACCTGGCCAGAGGTGAACGTTTGTAGTCGCCAAGAGAGCTGGTAGGAGTAGCTTTCCTGTGAAAAAAGGCTCGGGGTGAAAAACAAAATACTGATAAAGGTTAAACTGGGAGACACTTCCAAGTAATGCTCGATTTAAGGTGAGATTGTGTCACGTTTGAAGGTAGAAATAACAGTCTTCTTCCTAAAAGTAAAAAGTTGAATACAGCAGCAATAAAATGCACCCTGCATTGCTGATACAGTCTTATTTGGTCTGGAATGACTAGTGTCATAATCTACTTGATTAGATTGTCTTAAATTGGTAATGGTATGAATACCTAATAATGTATACTTGTCCATACATTAGGGATCCAGATTGTTGCCCTTATTAAACAGATTGGGTATCGGTCCAGATGAGTTCCACGTCGTGAGGTATACAGGGTTTTGGATTTTGGGGACCACTGGAATCAGCAGCGGCAGATTCCCCAAGTTGAGGTATTGAGGATACAAAGTTGAATCGGTGCATCCCTCATCTGGGTGTGAAAATCTGTGTTTGTGTTTGTGTGTGTGTGCCTGTGTGCGTGTGTGTGTGCCTGTGTGCGTGTGTGTGTGTGTGTGTGTGTGTGTGCTCTGTCCCCTGTGTCCCCTGGGTGAACCCAATGGACTGGCCCGCTGTCGGCGAACAGCTGGCCGCGAGAGCCGTACAGTGGGAACAAGATCAAATGTCATCTCAGACCCCATCTGCTCTCCTTGCTGCTATCACACTTGCTATGTCGGTGACATTCCCAGTGGTCTTTCACACTCGCAGATCCCTTTTTCTTTTAAAGAATGCGGTCTTTCCTGCAGGTGCTGTTTGTGTTGTGTGGCACACACCTGGCCTGGTTTCCAAGTGAACAAAGTGGGCCTGTGTGTGTGCGTGTGTGTTTATTTTTATAATAAATGCACCCAGGGCTTATCTGAGAGGCAGGCGGGTGCTGAGGTCAACAACCTCTTCTTTATATTGTAATCACCGCACTCCGATAATTGGTTCTATTAAAGTCTCTTGATATGGTAATGTCTGACATGCTCATCTGCATGATTGCCCCCTTTACACGAGAGTGTGTGTGTGTGTTGGTGTGTGTGTGTGGCAGACAGTCTGAAGTGGGAAAAGAGAAGTGAGAAATGGAGAACTGTCGGCCTCTTGCACTTGCAGGTTTGCTAAATGAATTATAAGGGTTTAATGAACACTATAGGCCCGTGCGGTGTGAATTATGAATCTGAAACGCACTTGACTTGCTCTTGTTTAGCCTCTGATTTCTCCATCAAAGTCGGTGAGCTCAGTTCATGTTTGAGCCCGCATTATTCTGAATCAGTCTGTGTTTGACAAAAGAAAAGATCAATCTGCATCTGATCACAGGAGACCCAAATAATTATGTTCCTGGAATCTCTCCATTGATATGCCATGAAATATTGAAGCCCTTAATAACCAAGCTCCAGGCCACACGCCCGCGACCACGTTGCCTCCTGCGACAGGCACTCATAGACACACACGCTGCATTATTGAACACCTTTGCTCTGTCACAGCTTTTGTATGCAGAGTATGGAGTTTGATAGTGATCAGAATTGCTAGGTTTACCCACCGCGTCAGAATTCCTCACTTTTCTCTCACCTAAACAGTGATAGCAATCAGGGAAGACAAATATGTAGCCTGTGCAGGTGTCGTACAGAGAATGACTCTCTCTTTTCATAGAGAATATTTTGTTTTGATTACGCAAGCGATAAACCCACTGGATTCTTTCCATTAGTGGAAACTCCACAGATGGCACGAGAACAGGAAGTAACACCCGTTGCCTCATTACCTGGCCTGAGTCTGCACAAACGTTCAAACCAGGGTTATCATCACGCATCCATGACCCTCTAATTGTCAACAACTGTCCACGTCACACATGTAAAGTGAGGTTATACAGCTATAGGTCATCTTACACTCTGTTTCAGTTCCTTTATTTTACCTTACAGGAGTCAGAGTGATGCCACATAACTAACTGCATTTTGTTCTTTCTTTAGATGACGAGGAGGCACTTAACTCCATTATGAAGGACCTGGCAGCCCTGGGCTGCCGCTACACCCAGCAAAACAGTCACAAGCCCAAGATCAGAACCTTACCCTACAAACAGGTAATGATGGCACCCAGTCTACATTTGATATCTATCTCTCGAGTACTGATGTCAACCTACACTTTTGACTGGTACTGTATGTTAGTGTCTGTCAAAGGTTTGTAGTTTCCGTCCAAACCATGTTTGTAAAATGGGATTCTAAGGGTGAATAAAGTTTTTAGAAGAACGTCTATAGAAGTTTCTCTTGACAAATTAATGTAAATGCACAGTAGTGACATGTTAAATTTATGAAAGGACAGAGAAGAGGTGGATTATGTTGTATTGATAGTTTGAGAATTTTCTTTTTGAAACTCTTTCTCCTGTAAAACCACTGTATTTTTGTATCCATTGTAACATACTTGAATCTGCCGTTCTTTGTGACAGAGTAAACTATAAACCTTTTCACAGTCCCATTTTAAGCCTACGTGTTTCACATTAAAGCTGTCCCACAGTCTGCTTAATTACAGTTTGTTAACCATGCACGCCAGAAGCACCGCACTGCCTTTAACCTTTACTGTCATTCTGGGTTTACACACGAAACCTCAGTCTTACTTCCTTTGATTTATTTTAATGTTTTTATTTCTCTCAATCACCTTGTGCCTCTTTCTGAAGTCATTCCCTTGTGCGTTTGTTCCCTCTGTGGAATGATAATTGGCAAAATCGTCTTGAAGCACTAATGTTTATGATGGGACATAAACAGACAGTGAGGAGCAGAGAACGTTTCCGCTTATCTGTGAGTTGGGGTAAACCCCTACTTTTGAACCAATCGCTCACGCTGACATGATGTCAGTGTTAGTTTATCCCCATTACCTCATGCAGACTTGCAGGCTCCTCCACATTCCTGCTCCTTTTGGGTAAAACCTTTTATATATAAAAACCTTACTTTGTGAAATACCGTTTTTAGAGTCAAGTTGAAGGATAATGTTGTCTTTGTATTGCTGGACCAAATTCAGCAACAGCAGTACAAAACATGTATCGTTTATTTAGCAGGCCAAATCCCACATACAGCCATGAATCATTTTAACTTTCCACTTCCATAACTCCCCTCTGTTGTTATTTTTCCTCTCAACAGGATTTAAGAGTCAAGCTGGAGCATGAGAGAGAAAAACGGTATGTTGGAACCTCCGTATTGTTTTTTCTACTCCTCTGTCCAAGACTTAACTCTTCAGTTCAGATCTTTTTTGTTATGCTTTGCCATGCCTGGGATTCTGTGTCTAGGGGAAATCACAGTTACATGCCAGAGTAGCATAAAGAGAGGGAAAATTCCTGCTTTGACATTTAGCCGCGGCCTTGCGTTTCAGTCTCGGACGGGCCGTTTGAGAGGCAGGGGAAAAAAAGGGAGAGGGACTGGGCAAGAAATCACAGTGTGCCAAGTGTTTCAGTTCACTGTCCAGTCTTCCAGGCACACCCCAAATTAATACTTCATCGTTGTGTTTTCTTGTGCTTTGCCTCTGTCCTCCACATCCTTCACCCCGCAGCCATCTGTCCTCCCTCACACCACCAGCCTCAGAGTTACTCAAGAGGCAAAGCACGACACTAACTCTGCCTGGAGAGGTTCTTACGAGCACCTTTTCCACTAAGGTGCCTCATAGTTTGTTTACCACGTCCGAGCACTTTGAAAGCTAAGGCGCCCGGTATAAATAACAGATCTATTGAACGGAAGAGGCTTTATTTGGTGTACACTGGGATCGCAGCTCTGTTGTTCCATGTATGGACGTTGTGTGAGTCTCTCAGGTCCTTGTCTGTCCTTCAGCATTGCATCCTGGGAGAGGTCCAAGTTCACAGACTTACTTTGTCCCCATGAAACCTTTGCTCAGACAGGGAGTCTGAACCACAAACAACTCGTTAGGGGGCGGAATGACAAATAGAGTTTACTGTTAGAGTGGAAAAAAAACATCAGAGGGAGACTGACCAGAACCTACTAGCATAACTTTCTTGATTCATCTGAATGTAGATCAGGGGAACAGGCACTGGTTCAGTGAGGCTTTCGAGCTGCGTACTTGCAGGAGTGAGAAAGAGAAGGGTAATGGCACACTCCTCCACCAGAATCTGGCCTCACGTTGAGCCCCTCTGCTTTTCACAGCCCTAATTGGCTACTGCTGAGGAGGAGACAAGTTTTTCGTGTTCCTGTCTTTCTGCGTTTCTGCCTCCCTCTGTGTCTCCGTCTCGCAGTCGTCTTCTCTTTCTCTTGAAACACACAGGCAATGGCTCACTCTCGGAGACACCATTCACTGAGTTCAAAAGCGACTCTTTTTTTTTTAATGCATTTTTTTTTTAATTCACTGTTTGAATTCACCCTTGAGCTCTAGGGATTTAGGGCCTGTTTTGGAAATCAGAAGGATATCCTGAGTTTGTTACCTCAAGGGGGAAAATAATAATACCACATTGTAGCACTAGCGTGACCAACACTTATTTATTTTAAGCTGCTTTAATAAACATTTTAATATTAACAATGGATCGCGTTATTATGTATGTAATGGGTCGCTGGTAGTAACAACCCCACAAAGAATTATCACCAGGCTCTTCAGTTACCAGCAGCCCTGCGTGTTTTAGCATCTTCCAGCTAATTGTTTTGGTTTTCTGGTCTGCAGCTTTACGGTTTTGGCACAATCTCGCTCCTCTTACCAGCAGGCAGCTGTTTACAGCAAAGGTTTTTTGGGAAAAAAGAAAACCCCTGCACGCTACCTGCCCAGCACCAAATGGCTGTCAAACAAGCTAGCAATTAGCTGGTGAAGCTAGTGGAGCATTTAGCAGTTAAAGAGCCAGATGGGTTTTTTTTATCAGGCGTTGAACAAAAACAGAGATAAAAGGAGAATTTCATTCATCAGGTGGACAGAAACACAACTCCAAATGAATGGTAATGTTAAAATCAGTTAATGTAGGTTTAATGTTTATATTCCTTGGGACAAGTAAATAGCACCGACGTTTCATAGCATAGCATTTAAAGTCTAAGCTAGTCTGCAACTTCTGTCTGTAGTTCGGTGAGTAAATACTCACAGTTCAGTAAAAAAAAAACACACAATAGAAACCTAATGAAAGGCAACTGAAACACATTTTTGAGTTCTCCTTTCAACTTCAGTTACTGAGCAAGAATCTACTGAACCGAAATATGAAGGCAATTATATGATGAAATTCATCATCAACACTTCTTTTCATTCTTGACAACGCAGAGGTGATATCTTATTGGCTTTTAATCAAAAAAACATGTTTTGTCTGAGCAGCGTCCACAGCAGTTGAGGTATAAGGAGTCCCTGAGTCAGGATAACCGTGTTGTCTGTCCACAATGGAATCTAATTGGACGGTCTCTCTTTTCATTGGCAAGCGCTGAAGGTTTAGGGCAGGAAATAGGAGCTGTGTCTCTCTCTTACCCCTGGCTCTGCCTCAGGGTCTCCTGCCAGAGAGTGAAGGAACAGAGCCAGACCTTTTTTTTTTTTTTTTTTCTGTGTGTATGTGATTGTGATGAGAAAGAGAAAGAGAGAGTGTGCCGGGATGTGGGAAAGCATTCTTTTCACTCTGCAAATCTGTGTGTCCACACATGCCTGCACAGAGGAAGGAAAGCCATATCTTTTGGAGCAGCATCCTCATAACCCCCCCAAACACACACGCACGCACGCACACGCGCACACACATCCCTCCAGCTCTTTATCAGACACATCATCGGCAAGTATAAACAGAGATGGAGAGCGTTTAGCTGTGCTGCTGCTCGCCTCTGATCTGCAAGCCTCCCTATTCCCAGAATCCTCTCCTCAAATGAGGGAACCAATGAGCAGTCATTAAGATAGGCAGAGCTTTGGCCTCTGATGAGGAAATGATTGGACCAGTCCTTTTATCAGGATACTATAAAGAGATAGTGGGCTGCGGATTCTTCAAAAGCAGAGAGTCGGGGCCGATAGACAGAAGAGAGAAGAGAAGAAATGCCGGAGAGAATCTCTTTCTCTGTCTTTCCTTTTATTTTGTCAGGCTGTCTTCTGTATTTTCTCTCTCACAGTCTGTAAATATCTCCGCGTCTCTGTATCTCTCACTCTGTCGCTCTTTAAAAGAGGAGGGAAAGACACACATCCTGCTGCTTTAGCTGCCGCTCCAGATTTCTTTTTTTTTTTTTTTCCTCTTTCCTCTCAGGAAGTTTCCCATCTGCCTTTGTGCGGGCTTAGTGGAGAGGCCCAGTGGTGTTGAAACAGTGGCCGATGCACACACTGATTGGGAAGCACACTCATGCATGTGGGGTTTTACAAACACGCACGCATCCATATACACGCTCACTACAAACACTTGCTGATAAGCTCGGACTCGGACAGACGGAGATACACGTAGGCGTACAGTAGATAAGACATTCGTATACATCGGGGGGTGGTTAGTCCGGCACTGTCTGATTTCATTGCGTTGATTAATGCCCCTTTAGCATCAGCTCGCTCCTCTCCTTGACCCAGCTGACCTGTCCATTTTCCACTCTTGTTACCATAGAAACACGGTCATAAAAATAGAGATAAGAAGAGAGATTCTTACATGGTCTTCAAAGTCCACACATATGTTAGAAAGCAAGTAAAGTTACAAAGAATAAGAAAGGAATAGGAAAGAAAATCACTCTTTGTCGTATTGTCTATTTTGCATGTTATGAAACATTGTAATAAACTTGAGAACTATGAGCAGGTACAGCTGCCGGTCATTTTGCCAAAATCTCCACCTCAAGCTGCGTTTCAGAGTTCGAGCTCGTGAAGCTAGACACAACAATGGCCTCTGTCTCCGACCTCTGACCCCTGTTGCCGTTCTCTGCTTCCCAGGATCATCCCGTTCCAGAGGCCGCTGAAGATCAAGGAGCTGCTGCAGAAAGTGACCGAGGCTTTCGGCCAGCAGATGGACATGTTTTTCATGGAAAAAGAGGTACAAGAGCAACGAGATGGACATATTGTTAAGATTCTTGGCTGCAGCCTTTGCGTATCCTCTAAGGTGCATAAAGCCACATATTCAGCTGTCAGTATATCAAGAAACGTGGGTTTTTCCTTGACAATCGCAGTAGATTAACACGGTTTTAACATGACAAAAACATCTACAGTACGCAATGCGTGCGCTGATGCTTTAACATGGCGTCATCGTGGAACAATGGGGAATTAAAGGTCATGTGCTGTATGTTTTCTTGTCCTTTCAGTTGTTGCTGCCCCTAAAGACCCAGGAGGACCTGGATCAGGCAGTGCTGACGCTGAGCTGCAGCTCGGGGATCAACGGGCTGCTCAGAATACTGCTCAAGACCCCCAAGAACAACCATGTGAGTTCCTGACAAGCACTTTGTGGAGACATGACACTGGTCACTTAAAATCTCCTGCATTGTCTTCAGATTTGAATGATTTACACAGCATCATTTCTACTCTGCATACAGCTAATGTGTTTCAATAGTAACCATAACAACCACATGGACAACTGCAGGCAAGTCACTTGCTGACAGTTACACCCTATTTACACCTGGTATTACAATGCAATCTGTATCCTGATAACGTGTTTGGATACAGACCGCATTGTAAAATCAGGTGTAAATGGGGTGATGTCATTCTCTTTTCAAAACCAGGCAACCTTTTAATGATTCAACTGCATCCAAGCTATTGTTTTCTCAACCCAGTAACTAGTAACTAAGGAAACAAATCCCCCCACTGAAATGACAATGTAACTGGATCCTGGATCTGTTTCTGATCCTCTTTCTCCTACTTCTCCTTCTCCTACTTCCTCCGTCTCTTTGTAGTACCTACAGGTGAACGGCAGGGACAAACAGAGTGAGATGAGGTCATCGCGGTCACTGGGAGACCTGAAGGGCTCGCTGCTCAAGGGCTCGGAGAGGGTGCGCAAACACTCGACAGGTGAGCTGAAGAAATGCAGACACACGAATGCTAAGTCATTGGCTATCAGAGCAATCAGAAATGCCATTGCAGCTCTATCAGGAGTCGTTGAGATGTAATTTCTCCCAATCTTTATGTCTGAGAGGAGGCAGGAAAGAAAAAGGCAGAAAGTTACAACCAAATCCTGCTGATGCCGAGATTTCTTGCCCACCTGCTAAGGCCTCAAGGGTAGCTTGTCAGTGTCAATTTACAATACACAGTGATGCCACAGTCATAGGAATGTTAATGGCAAGAGGAGGGACATGCATTGTCAGAGTGCGGAAAATACAAATTTGAGGTGAAAGTGACTTTAACAGCCAGTGAGCTGGCAGGTCAATGCAAGGACAGGTTTCTGTTCTCATACCAAGTAGCTCTCCTTCCGCATCATCACATTGATTAGTTAGAAACTTTGACTCCAAAGAAGTTATGTTGAAAGTGCTCCTCCTTGGATTTTGCTTGCTTTCTTGCTGAGAGTTAGATGAGACGATCTTTGCCACGCTCACATTTGCTCGTTGGATGTGAAGCTACAGCTAGCAGACGGACAAACGCCTCACTAAGTAACACTTTTGCTGAATAAACAAAACAAGCTGATTCGTGAGCTTTTACAGGTTCTGGCAATTTAGTTTTCTACCTCAGGACAAAGCAAGGCTAGCTGTTTGCCCCTGCTTTCCAGTTTCCACATGGTTAGCATAACTAGCCAGCTAGCTTAGCTAATCGGTGTAGCTTTATATTTTAGAGACAATTTTTTTTAGATATGAGAGTGGTGTCAATGTTCTCATCTAGCTGTTGGCAAGAAAGCAAATAAGCCGAAAATTTAGACCAACAAAGGTGCTTTTCTCGTCATGTCACACTCCACGGTTAGATGACACGGTGCACTCCAGGTCTGTTATCCCTCCTGGTGTTGTTTGGTAACGCAGCGTGAAGGTTTATTTTCCTCGGTGAAATACTGAGCTCTCCCCTGTCTGAATCTTTTCACTCCCCATGTATCAGGTCCATCCAGAAAGGTCAATGTTTCAGTCATATCTGAGACACCTCAGGCACGTGCAGAAAGCGCCAGCGCCTCGCTCCTGTGTCACATTTGCATTTTTGCATAGCGGCTAAAAAAACACGTCATGATCGCTGTCGGCGCCAATCTCTGTCACATAGCTCCAATGCGCTGTCACCATCCCGAGTCATATAAATTGTATAGAATTACCCATGCTCTCTGTATTCCCCCCGCCAGCCACAAGTCAGAGTGGCTGAGACACAGGAGGGGAGGGAGTGGTGGCAGATGAGAGGTGACAGGAGAGCGGTCACAGTGGATGGTTGAGTGAAGATGTGATGTGAGTACCTCAATGACGTATTAGCAGCAGGGTGGAGAGAAGAAGACGGAAGGGAGGGAAAGAATCAGAAAGAAAAGGGAGTTGGAAGTTTAGATTTCAGTCCGAAACTAGCCTGTTTACTCGGATATTCTCACCGTTCCTTTACATCTTGGCACCTATTGGCCTCTGTGCACTTTTTCAGTATGTCTGTCTGCTCAGCCAGCGACATTCAGACTTTCAGTAGGTCGTCTACTGTGTCAAGGACGAGTGCTCAGTCTCCGCCGCAGCTCAGCCGGGGGAGCATTTGTCACAGTAATTGAGGTTAGAGGTGGCAACAGTGTGGTTTAGTAAATCATTTCTTGTAGTCCTGGCGCCGTTGAACTTGTGCCCATGAATAACACCGTTATGCCATTTTCTCCCCTCTGCCCCCGCGGTTTGGTCTCGTCAGGCGCTGGGGGGGGGGGGGGGGGGGGGGGGGGGGGGGGGGGGGGGGGGGG
>JAVQJL010096858.1:0-27417 GCA_036024295.1 Nannoperca obscura
TCTTTTCTCTCTCTCTCTCTCTCTCTCTCTCTCTCTCTCTCTCTCTCTCTCTCTCTCTCTCTCTCTCTCTCTCTCTGTATTTCCCACTTCAACTCTCAGAGTGTACATGTAAATGCAGGGATGCAAATTCTCTCCCCAGGCTCAGGTTTGAAAATGCCATGCCCCTTTCTTCATGTTCATGTTCTCTTCCAGCTGTTAAATCTGCAGTTTATTCTTTATTAAAGCCCATGATAAAGCAAAATCATGACTCAAAATAATTAGTTTGATAAACCTATATTTTGAATTTGGAACAGGGCACAGAGTAATAAATGGGGACCTCTTTGGGGGTTATTCTACCATGGTGAAACATTGAAATGTATCAAGTGTTTTTTTCTGCATAACAGTGTCTCAAAGCAGTTTTTCTCAACAATTATTCAATCATTTATTTTCCCATGCTTTTTAGAGGGTCTTTGGGGGCTGATATGTGACTATTACCCAGAGGTGCCGTCATGATGTTTTGTGTGTCTTTTGTTTTGAAATAATGCTCTTCATGAGTTTTTAATGTGTTTTTCTCCCCCATCCTCCTCCTTAGATTAAAGATCTCGGCTCTCAATCTATCCCACAGCTCAAGTCTTTATTGGGCTATATTTCCACTTTAATTTTCATCCTGTGTTGTACACTCAAGCGGAAAAGCTCTCGCTTAGAGAAAAAACATCAAGGACAAAATGACCTCTGAAATTATCATCTTCTCCTGGGTAGTTAACATAGCTTCTTCTCTTCTTCTTTGGGATTGAAGAGGCTTTAAGGAAAAAACGTACGTCGCCGTAAGTGTCTTATGCAGAAAAGTAAACGTGCAATAAGAAACTATAGATTTGGTGAAGGATAGAAACACATGGTCAGGTGTGGAGGTGCAGTGCCTGATGGATATGGCTGTAAAAGAGGACATTAGTCGCTAGGGAAAGCGAACATTAAAGCTTTCAACAGTTTGGTTAGTTATGAGGATGTTAACCCAAAACTTGCCACAGTGTAGCTTTTCAGAAGACACCATCATCTCATCAGAGCCAGTAGGACTTCCAACTAAATGTACATTTCTAAAGATAATGGTATAATTTCAGGCGTGTGCTTAAATACAGGATGGCTTCAGTTCTTTATAGATGGTTGGGAAGGTTACTTTTAAAATTGGAATGTGTCACAGACAACCAATTATCCTTGATTTGTAATAATTAATTAAATCATCGTGATTACATCATAATTTATGAAAACCTAGTTTGATACTTACTATATTTCTAAATAAATGTGTACAACAATAGTATATGAACATCATAAAAACAGAAAAAAAGTTTACTGTGGTTGCTAATAGTGACCTTTGAAGAAAGGAAGGAAGTTTTGTGTCATAGTTAATCTTGAACATCATTTGAAATGACTCAAATTTTAATTAGGACTTATCTCTGATTATCTTAAAATTACATTATTTTTGCAAATAAATGACATAATCCCAACTGGTGATAATTATGCCCTGTGCTTATTGCCACCATGGTATTGACTTGATTGCTCTGTGCATGAAAGAACTCATTTAGTCATATGGTCGATTAGCTGAGTACAACTCACCAGACACACACACACATATGCACAAAATCTTTCTTTAGTTTCCACACTGTAGGTAATACTGCAGGGCATCCCATCTCTCCAGCAAATCATACAAAGTCAGTTTCTAATCAAAAGGTGCAATTACACACCCCTGGGCTTTCATGAGCCTGGGGAGCTGTGCGTATTTGCATGTTCTTCTGTTTTCCATCATGTGTGCAAAAGCCTTATTGTCGGCAGGCTCCTCAGAGCAAAGGGAGCCGTCAACAAGTTGGAGCGGGCACCATCGGCACCGATGCCTGAACACACTTCACCAGTATGTGTTTGCTCACATCTGCTCATGTGAGAGGGAGGTAAAAGACAACGAAGCCCATGTTGCCATAGCAACAAAGAGGAAAGTTACCCCCACCATCCTCAAATGTTGCTGGGAAAGTGCGGCGTTGGTTTTGGTGTGTGTGTGTGTCTGTCCATGTGGGGTGATGGTATAGCATCATTTTGGAACCCTGGGAAGACACCACCACCACACACACACACACACACACAAACAAACACAAACACACACATCTCTTCCTCTTCCTGCAGACAAGAGAATAGATTGCAGTTGTTCTGCCTCTCTTTCATCTGTCTGTGTGTTGTGAGGAGACCACCAGTGAGCCAGGCCTGGCGTTTTTCATCCTCGACCTGAGTCATCCACTCTTCCCTCCATAGGATGAAAGGAGACCTACTGAGAATTCTCCCCTGAGGTGGTCAGACAGGAAATACAGTCACCCTCAGTCTGTCTGGTTATGTGTTCTTTATACACATGTAAGAGCTGTCTGAAGAGTGCCTCTTTGTGATTTTCATCAAGTCTTTCCATGACTGTTCATGTCAGATGGATGTATGAATGGTCTAATAATCCTAATGACCTGGTTGGAGGTGTGTATTTTAAGCTAGTGTGAGTAGCCTACAGTAGGTGTGTGTGTGTGTGTGTGTGTGTGTGTGTCCCTCTAACAGGAGGGTGCCAGAATGGAAAAGGAGAAAGAGCAGTAATTATGGCCTCCTATGTTCAGCAGAAACATCAGAGGGAAGTAATTTGTTGGTCTATATTTAATCAGTGGAGATAACGAGACTGACTGCAGCTGTCTGGGCCTATGGGCAGGCGGACAAGCAGGAACACCATTTCCTCCAAAACCCATTAGTCTTTAATGCAGGCAAACACAGTGTCTTATTTCCATACTTTTCACTGATCGAATAATCATTATCGCCCTTTTTTGTCACCTATTTGCTCAATTGTACACTTTTTCTTCATCATCTTTATTCTGTTCTCTTTTATCTCCCAGCCCTCCACTTGTTTCCTCGCTTTTGTCTCTTAACTTGACTCCATAAAATAAGTATTTCATATCTTCAATTACCTCTTATTTTCTTTTGCACCCTCCTTATCTCTTTCTCTCTCTCTCTTCCCATATCTCCATCCCTCTCTTAGGGTGCAGGTAGAGTTCTATGTGAATGAGAACACTTTCAAGGAGCGCCTCAAGCTGTTCTTCATCAAAAACCAAAGATCCAGTGAGTTGCCTGCGTTTGGGATCACACTTTGTCTGTGTGTAATTAGTTGGCTGAATTTCCTGCCTGCTGCCTGCTTTCTTTCCATATAAGTTGCTTTTATTTTTGAGTGAAAAGATGTTTCGTTTCAGTGTGTGATGTGCTGTCATTCTTGCTCTGCATTTCATCACCAGTTGTTATCTTGTCCACTTTGAATGTCTGTGTAGGGATTTAGATTATCGTGTACTCATTCATGAAAATGTCAGACCTTTATATCAACCTTTTCTGTAACTACATACATAAGTAGAAACAGGTGTATGGTCAGATTTATTTTGTTCTTAATTACTCTGATATTAATAACTAATTATAGCCTTTATTCCTTTTATTAAGGGGTTAATCAAACAAAATAATATACTGAATACATTTTCTGCTATATAAAGCCAACCATTGTCAGTCAGTCTGTCGTAATTTTAAATCATGCATGAAGAATATAAAAAAACTATTAAAATGTGTCCACAAATTGAGCTGCTGATATTTGTTTTAAACGACTGATTGTCTTCTTTTTGCATTGCAGGTCTGCGGGTGCGAATGTTTAACTTTGCTCTGAAAGTGCTGAGCTGCCTCCTCTACATTGTCAGAGTCCTTTTGGACAATCCGCAAGCGGAAAGACAGGATTGGTGAGAGAAACAGTGATAACAGGGGCTTAGTGAGACGAAACTGTGGAGGCCTGATAGCAGTAACAAGTGTGTCAGGTCAATACATAACAGTGTGTGTGTATAGAGTATCCTGTAAGGATTGGGTGTGAGATTATGGTGGTAGAAGAGAGGGAGTGGAGATGCAATCAGGAAAGTAAACTGATACTTGGACTGAGCTGTTGGTCCAGAGAAGCTGGTCAAGAGGTTTCTTTCATTGCCTTTTTTTTTTTTTTTTTGCCCCTTGCAGCATTAGCGGAGCGAACTGCACCAAACAAAACACATCTCGTCCCTGGAGTGAGTTTGACTGGTAAGCATGTGAGTCTTTAATTAAGAGAGATTCAGCCTGCAGACGAGGACCATCAAACCACACACCCTGGAGGACTGGCATCTGCAACACCGGCCCCCTGGTCGGAAATGTTGTATAACGCAATCAATGCAACTTCACTTAACTGATGCAACTCTCAATGCTGATATTGAGCATTACACATCCACATTCATTTGTCACAATCCAAGTGTATGGATTACCTGTCAACATAATATGTATGTAGTGCCTATGCGGCCTAATCAACAGCGATCTAGTGGAGATAAAGCATGTAATATACAACAGCAGAGAGAGGGGGAGAAACCAGGAAGTGTGCGTGGATCTGAGGCTCTGCCATGTCTCCTGCTCGGGGACCTATTGATCTAATTGATGGCTGGTGGCTAAGCTCTGGCTCCACATGAATAAGGAGCCTGACAGAGTGAGCTCAAGAAAGGGATGGGCCGCCTCCTGCTACAGGCCGCAGACTCGTAGGAGCAAATCACAGCGCTGGCAGTCGAGCAGCCGTGATAAGCCCCAGGGTGTCTTTGGGAGAGGAAGAAAACGGCCTTTCTCTCACAATAAGGCTGTGAATTTTCATTTGACTGTGTGAATATTACTTTTTTCCTAAAATATGGAAACACTGGCAGCTGTGCACTCCACTGTTGTTCAGTTGTTAACAGGATAATTACATTTTATGTAGTGACATGATCTGTGTTTATGGTGAGTGTCATTGTGTTGGGCAGTCTTATTTTTGTCTCTTTTTTTGCCACATCTCTCTCCTCTGCTCTCTATTCGTTCCTTTTCTCCTGCTCTGTAGGAAACTGATCATCTGGGTGGATAGACCTCTACCGCTGTGGGCACTGCAGGTCAGATAGATCAGTACACTCCTGTGTAAACAAGGCCCCAGTCTGTTTACACACATATCTGCGCATACATGAACACACTCACACACAGGGGCACATCACAATTTCTGCATTCCTTTCATTGGTTAATCCCACGTCACGTGAGTTAAAATACATTCAATCGGATAATTTTAGATGACAAGAGCATTTACACTCATAGCATGATTACAGACACATTATGTACACAATCAGACACCAGACCAGAGCTCTTGCTTCACTTAAACCTGTTCCCTCTGAAGCTCAATCATCAACACGCCTACTGATTCCACCCACGCTCTCCTCTTCCATCTCTGTGACTCCTAATTTCTCTCTGCTCTGGTCTCTCTCCGATTATCTCGACTCCTCTCTGTGTCTGCATCTCTAAATTTCTCTCTCTCCACCCCCCCCCCCCCACCCCCCCCCTTTTTCTGCAGGTGCTTGTGGCTTTCATCAGCTTCTCGGAAACTATGTTGCTCGTGTATCTCAGCTATAAGGTGAGTTACTTGTGGCCCCCTGTGTGCTACAGGGTGTGTTTACACTACTAAACTGAAGTCTTTTTTCTCCCCTGATGCTGCTCCTTTGCTCCTGAATTTGGAAAGCACCTCAGTGGGCCTTGAGGCTTCCTCAGCACCATCCTATTATTGACACATCAGAAAGACTTTCGGGGAGGCCCCTGTGTTGCTGTAGTGGGGGGCCGATCCATCAACGGGTTGCTCTGCCTTTGATGTACTTGACACTATAAGCCTATAAAGGGCTCACTCTGCAGATTCCTCTGGAGGCTAGAGGCCTTAGCATTTAAAGCTGACTGATTCCTGTGGACATACCCTGTGCCTGTCCACCTACACTAGTAAGATTCAGGTCAGCCAAATGCAGGTGGCAGACACATAAAAACAGCCATGGCTGACATCTTAATTGAACAGCAGAGCTTAGAGGAAAAGTAATGCTGCTTTTTCCCTTAAAGGACACAAGAGAGTTGTATAACCCTTATACTTCCCGATTCTATGCTGCAAAAGCCGGTCAATTTGTCCCCTTCCTCTCTCCGCAATCGGGCCTGTTATGTGGTAATCCCCCAAGGTCGCCATGACAATGGAGTTTCCTGACCTCTGTGTGTGGTCTGTGTTACCAGGGCAACGTTTGGGAGCAAGTATTACGTGTCCCCTTCATTCTGGAGATGATCAGCGCCGTTCCCTTCATGATCACTGTGAGTGGAAGGATATGCGTTACTGAGCACTGGCAGCACTCAAGCACCGCCGTGCCATCTTCCCTTCTTGAACACACATCACACGTTTAATACCTGCAACAGTAATACAGAAGAGGATATCACAACAGGCACACGCTCACACGACACCTTTCCTTGCGAGACATCCTGTAACTGTATACAACGTATGAAAAAAAAAATGATGAGACTGAAGCTTTCTCTTCTCGACAGGTGATTTTGCCCTCCTTCAGAAATCTCTTCATCCCTGTATTTCTCAATTGTTGGCTGGCCAAACACGCTTTGGAGAACATGATAGTGAGTGAAGCACAACATCCCTATCCAGTTCTCCCATTACTTTCATCTCAGCATCTCTGTTATGTTATTTTGTTGGCATGCGATTGCCCCTCTCTGTCTCTGCCATTTCAGCTTACCAGCTATTTCTGCCATGAAGGTAAATCTTTTACAAAACATTTAAACTTGCACGTTGGGCTAGATATTGAAGCTTTTCACGTTCCTTGCCATCTGCCATATGACATCCAGCTAACTACGCTTGCTTCACATTTCTTAATAAACTGTCTCCTAAGCCCGCTCCATATATTCCAATACTTTGCCGTTTTCATCTCCTTTTTAGTGCATTTTTGTATTTCATCCATTTTTTTTTTTTGCTTCTCCTACTATCCATCATCCACATTCTATCCTCATTTTACACTTTAACAATGCAGTACTTGGGCTGTTCTTGTTTCCATACATTAATTAAGATCTGTGTCTGTCTCTCTGCAGAATGATCTCCACAGAGCAATCCAGCGGACACACTCAGCCATGTTTAACCAGGTGGTGATACTCATCAGCACGCTGGTTTGTCTCATGTTTACGTGGTGCGTACCCTCGCTGCTGACACTAAACTGAGAGTGACAAGAGAGACATTAAATTGTGGTTGCACAGGAAGTAAAATATGTCACAGCTGTGGACAGAGTGAGAAAAGAAGCAGAAAGAGGGTGAAATTGACAAGAGACACAAAGCAATAGCGGGATATATGCAGAGCAAAATGAGATAGGAGGGTAAGAAATGCTGCTCCTGGAGCTAAGAGAGAAGCAGACAGAGAGCAGAGAGGTATTGGTAACTGTGAGAGTAAGATAGTGCTCTAAAATGACAAGTGGCGATTGCTTCAGTACAGTGGAGGATGTGTCAGCTCACTGCATATCTGGTGTGAAAGCCTGAGCTAATCCAGACGATCCTACATACAGCATGAGTTAAGATCTCTGACCATTTCAGGGTTGACATTTGCCTGTTGACTCATCTATCCCTTAAAAAGCACAATAATACGCGCAGCTTGCATTCGCACACCTATATACACAAATATACAATGTACCACAAAGGCACTCAAGCATGCATCCACCCCCATCTCCACACGCACAAAGTCACACATATACGCACAGGCGTGAAAGACATCAGCTCTTCATGTATAATGGCCCCCACAAGCACCTATACTTTATCCAGCATGTGAAGTCTCTATCTCAGTGACGCTCACTTCCTCTTCTTACATTCTTCATCTTTCCCACCCTGCCGACCTCCTTCAGCATCTGCGGCATCCAACACCTCGAGCGAGCGGGCAACAACCTGACCCTGTTCGACTCGCTCTACTTCTGCGTGGTCACCTTCTCCACGGTGGGCTTTGGAGATGTCACCCCCCAAATCTGGCCCTCACAGCTCCTGGTGGTCATCATGATCTTTGTGGCGCTCATTGTGCTTCCCATCCAGGTGAGAAACAATGGTGATAACTTCTATTACATGCACAGATAGATTTAAAAAAAAAAAAAGAAGAAGAAGAGATGCAATCAGTAGTAAAGTTTGAATGTAATGCAATTCAACAAATAAGATATCACTATGTAACAGAAAGATTTAAAAGTGACTTTTTAAAGGGATCCAAAACCCAGCCATTGATTGGATGAGTTGAGGAGCCTTGAAGGCAAAAACCCATCTCGTATTTTATTTTCAATTTAACTGTCGGAGCAGCCAACAGGACTCTGCCAGGCTGTCCTCCAGATTATATGGAGGTAAAAAAAATATCAGGCAAACTGAGCACAGACGTGCTTTTAAAGTGATCAGAAACATCTTAAATGAAGGCATGGGATAGCTTTGCAATCCACAAAAGCCAATTTGTTTTCTTTGGTAAGCTCATTACAGTAAAGTTTTCTGTGTTAAGACTAATAATTCTTGTGCCCCCCTGCACAATAATGTGGTGACTCATTGCATCCTACGTAGATTTACAACACTATTTTTATTCAGAGAACAGCGAGAGTGTCTTCCTTACTCGCTCAATTCCCCAAATCCCTCTCCTGTCCTTTAGCTGCTCCACAGAGGGAACTTCAAGAACCATTTATACACACACACACAGTACAAACACTATTTGTACACCGTCTGATAAAAATGCCTTGACAAACCTGTCAGTTTCATTGTAACTTAATGGTTGGTCCTCATGTTTGTGTAAACCTTTTATCCCTGAGGTAGCTGGCGTACTTGTGTGGCTCACAAAAGATGTGAAAGTGCTAATAGGAGGGATTTCCTCTGTGTGTTTACTGTACCTGCAGTCAGAGGAGGGGAAATCACACTCGCACCACTATTCAAATCTTTACTAACGGTTTTTTGTTTTGTCGTAAATTGGATTTCTTTTGTGATGGCACAACACATCTTTGATAGCTTTTCTTTTTTCAATTCACGTCACGTAAGCAGTAGGTGTAGGGCAGCATCCTGCGCGTGCCTGATCAAGCGGCGATTGAACACGCTCTCACTCTTATGTTTTTCCCGTCGGCTGCGACCTGGTGGTGGCAGACATCGTCACAAAAACCTTCACAAAAACAAAAGACATGAGCATGAAGAAACTTTGGCTGAACTTGCACGAGCCGACTCATAAATAAATGGCGATCTGTGCATCACCAACATGGATGCCATGTCATCCTCCCCAATCCCTCTCCCCATCTTTCATCCATAAATACCCCTTGACATTTAGAAACTCACCCCCCTTAGCCCCAACCCCAACCCCCACTCTGTGTGTGTGTGTGTGTGTCTGTGCGTGTGTGTGTGTGTGTGTGTGTGTGTGAGAGAAATAGAGATATCCATCTGTCTGACTCTGAGGGGAGCCACAGAGCACATCGGGATACATTTTGTGTCTTTTTCTTATTGCTGCCTCATTAGTTGGCATATTCCTGTACCTGTCCCTAACACGCCACAGGAAATGTACGTCTTGACAAGTCATGTGTCACTGGGAGCCATAAAAGGATATTGATTTGAAAATAAGATAAAAAGCCAACCATTTTGGTAATTCCTCTCGTTTCCAATTCAGTTTCACTAGTTTGGAGACTTTCCTTGAAACAAATCACGATAATTGAAAATAGACGATTCTACCACAGTTGGTACACAGATCTGACTGTACACAAATAATTTGGCTTTAAACCGGGACCTCAGAACCCTAATTTCGTACAATCGCATGTGAGTGTGACAATAAAGAATCTTCAATCTTCAATCTAATGGTACTATAATTGTATGCATGTGTGTGGCCTGATAATGTTTTCCAATTCCAAATGTTCATCTCAGCTCAAAATTGATCAAATCTATCTGGGGCTAAATGATTACTCCACAGACAAAAACAGCAGTGTCTATTGAATTCTGCGGACGTGGCTGAGGTATGTTTAGAAACATTATCAGCCGTTCGTTGCAGCTCAAGAGCTGAGGACCTCCATTACAACAGGCAGAGCGATAAATACATCAACTTGTCACCTGTTTAGTATCAGCTTCGCTTAAATCAATAAGATACTTGGAAAAAACCATTGGATATGAGTGAAATTTGGGTGTTAAGACCAAACATTTTTACCTTCAATGTTTCACACTTTGTACGAAAGGCTTCCAGAGAGTGAACTAACTTAAATTTTAATTATAGCTAGAGCTGATTATTTAAGTTTTTATTATTGTTTTATAGTATATATATATATATTCACAACTTCAAATTCAATACCACATAAATCTGGTTTAAAATCAGATTTTTAAAATAGCCCTTGCATTAAAACCACTCTGTAGTTTAAAGTATTATACAAAATGTGCTTTTTCGCTTTCTGACGACTCTTATGCCTGTATGGTAAATATAAAGATACAGTCAGCAGCTGGTTAGCTTAGCTTAGCACAAAGACAGGGAAACTGCCTGGCTCTGTCCAAAGGTAACAAAAACAACAACTGTCTGTTTTGCAAGGTGTTATGTTCCAGACTATTTCTTGGTCAGAACCAGTAAGTTCCAGAAGTGTCTTAGTTGCCTGGAAACCAAGACATAAACGGCAAATATACATTTTTACACTTTGGTTAATGTTGGGATTAAACAAATTAGATATAACATGTTAATAATTGAGCTTTAGAGTTGCTGGTAGGTAGATTTGTTTCACCTTTGGACAGAGCCAGGCTAGCGGCTTCCCCCTCTTTCCAGTCTTTGTGCTAAGTTAAGCTAACAGCTGAGTATAGTTTCATACTTTTAACCAGCACAGTGTTTTTTGCAGCCCTCCCCAGCACATTAAAAAAACATTGACATTTTGCACAGGCCTACCGTCATTTCCATAATCAACCTTCTCCTGAAAATCTCTGCTATCATGTTCCATTCAGCCACCATCCTAAACCAAATCTTTTTCTTAATTCCCCCAAACACTCTTCCTAATCAAACTGAAACACAATACAGTACATGGCATTATATTTTTTTCATGTACCACCTGGCTCCTCCCTGTATTCCAGCTAACCTAATCCAATGTCCATCTGTTCAATGTGATGGATATCGTCCTGAATGCAGTTTGAGCAGCTGGCCTTTCTGTGGATGGAGCGTCAGAAGTCTGGTGGGAACTACAGCCGCTACAGGGCGCAGACGGAGAAACATGTAGTGCTGTGTGTCAGCTGTCTCAAGATCGACCTCCTCATGGACTTCCTCAATGAGTTCTTCGCTCACCCCCGACTTCAGGTCTCTCCAAATGGTTTTAAGTAGGACAAGAGGGCGTTTGGGGGTCTTGTGTTTGTGTGCGTTTGTTGTCTGTAATCCCCCCGAGCAGCAGAGGTGAAAGCAGAGGATTAATTCAGCAATAGCACAGATCAAACTGCTGTCTTCTTGATGATGGAGCAGAGCTGTGTGCTTGAGGGTGCATCCAAGTGTGCATATGTCCTTTTTCATCAGTTGTGTGTGTGTGTGTGTGTGTGTGTGTGTGGGTGGGGTGGGATCATTTTGATCAGTCCGCACCACTTCAGAGGGCTTTACATGGCTAGGGCTTAAAGAGGTGGTCATTAAAGCAGAATTCACAGCTAGTTCGGAAGCCAATCATGGTCCAGTACACAACTTACACAAGTGTGACGTGGAAACTTTAATCCTCCAGTGCACAAACACTGAGAATGGACCTTTCAGTGAAGAAGGGGCATATTGTGTCCAGCAGTTAAACTTCTGAAATGTACAAACTTTGCATATTCATAGATTCTGGATTTTTCAATAGGGAGAATGAGTAGAACAGTAGTTTATTTGTTAAAACATGAATTGATTACCTCAAAGTGTTATGGCTGTATCAGCTAATAGCAGTCCACAATATACTCTGAACAACTTGATTGGCAAAAACAAATAAAGGACGCAGGCCTTACCTGACACCCGGTGAGCTCATCCGCAGTGGATTCATTTTGCTTGTCTGCCTGGTAGAGGCCAGCCCACTATTTCTATGCCTCTGTTCTTAAACACACCTGATCCAGCAGACTTCTGAAGATGTCTTGCTTGTGGTTAAACTTTCAGTCACAGTACCAATTGTGTGTGTATCTTTGTGTGTGCGTAGGACCACTATGTGGTGATCCTTTGCCCAGCGGAGATGGATGTTCAGGTTAGGAGGGTCCTTCATGTCCCTCTGTGGGCCCAGAGAGTCATCTATCTGCAGGGTTCTGCCCTCAAAGACCAAGACCTGATGAGAGCCAAGTGAGTCACTGTGATCAAAAACGACAACGATCTGATTTTATACTAGTATTTAGTGTTGCAGGTACACTTTCGATCATCTGTCTCTACAAATCCATTAGAAGCATTATTATCTCTAACATGAGCCCAGAGCAGACCTGAGTTTAGACGCCTTGAAGTGAAAGTCCTCACATGTAAAAGCCAGAGCTCATGACCTCTAAAGCCATGAAGTAACTGCTGTAATTACAGTTTGAGTCATATTGCTTATTGTTTACCACTTGGTTTCTGTTAATACAGCCACAGCACCTTAGGCTGGCTTTGTCTCAGGGAAAGAAAAGGAGTAACGGCGTGTTTGTTTAATCTTGCTGTCTCCTCGCCTCCTACAATCTCATCCATAAATGGCGTAGGCTTGAAAGACACATTGGTTCGTTTGTTGTTCTATTGTCCTGCTTTTTTCTCTTTGGTCCTCTCCCTCAATAACATGACAACGCTCTCCTTCCCATGTCTCCTCTCCTCATCACTTCCCTGATTCTCTCTCTCTCTCTCTCTCTCTCTCTCTCTCTCTCTCTCTCTCTCTCTCTATTTATCTATCTCTCTCACTCCCATGATCACATGCCCTACTAACTGCCTGCAGGATGGACGATGCTGAGGCCTGCTTTATCCTCAGTAACCGGTTTGAAGTGGACCGCATTGCTGCTGTATGTTCCTCACTGCTTCCATGTATTGCCATGACTCCTCACACTGCAGAACATCCATATTAAGACTTCTTGCCTGATAATAAGTCATAAAATGTAGTTTTTTGAAAAACAACATTGCTTCATAAAAATGTATTACAGCATCGGAAACAAGTGGATTTAGTAAGTAGTAGTACAGTACCTGTAGTAGAAACAGGTTTGGCACAATAAATAAACTACACAGGCATGTGTGCAAAACAAAAGAAAACAACGAACTTTATAGTACGTGCTATCATAGTGTTTAACCAGCACTCTTGAGTTCACACTGAATAATCTGGCAGCACATGCCGTCCTTAACTTGTCGTGTCAATAAACCAGAGCAAAATTGAATATAGTTGAATCCAAATTGATGAGAAACAAATGAAACTGTTGCAATTATCTATAATTTTCTTGTGATAAAAAAGGAAACTGACATCCAAATCCCTGTATAACCGGTGTGTCAGAGTAGCAAGGTAACCGAGACATGTGAAATCTTTTGATTGTTATCCATGCTGGTGGCAATGTCAGTCAGTCGGTCGGGCCAAACTTAAATGTTTCAACAACTATTGAATGGATTTCCATGAAATGTGGAAGAGAGATTCATGTCCCCCTCACGATAAATTGCTGATCCTTTCCTTTTTCCTCTAGCATTAGTACGTCAACATTTTCATTTGTTTAATTCTTTGGTTAATGACCAAATTCATGCAAAACTAATGACATTCTCATCAACCTCAACTGCATTTTATATTTACTGCTAACAAGCAAGTGATAGCATACTAACCCACTCAATTAAAATGGTGTATATGGTAGGCATAGCTAAGCGTCACACTGTTAGCATCGTCATGTTAGCTTACATTAGCTTTTTTGCTCAAAGCACCACTGTGTCCAAAGTATAGCCCCACTAAGCCGCTAGCATGGCTGTAAACTCTTAGTCTTGTTTTACCTTTAATTGAATTTTCAAATGTTGCGAGGGGCATTCAATTGCTCTGTGAAGTCAGTGGTTTAAGAGGATTATTAGAGAGGAGCTACAAACTGATGGGTTTCTACCTCTCTTTCTCTCTCTGTTGCGCCTTTTCTCTCTCTCTCTCTCTCTCCCTTGTTTTCACTCCATCTACCTCACTCCCGTCCGTCTCCAATTTTCTCAGGATCATCAGACAATCCTCCGAGCCTGGGCAGTGAAAGACTTCGCTCCAAACTGCCCCCTGTACGTCCAGATTCTCAAGCCAGAGAACAAGTTCCACGTCAAATTTGCAGGTGGGCAGTGTGAAATCAAATACACTGGCAGTGACTTGAGGTGTCAGCTAAAGGTGTGAGTGACTGTCCTGTTTGGATGCAACTACTGTTACTTGATCACATTCAGGAAATAATGGGATGAAAATTTGACAGGCGATTTTGCTCAGTTTGTGACGGGAATTGTGTAGTCGCCAATCATGATACATGGCGATGTAAAAGATGGGTGGGGATTTGGTAAGCAGTTTTATTTTACTTCTGCAGGGTTGCATTGTGATGACAGGAGAAACTGAGTTGTCCTTTCTGCACTTTATTTCCTGTGTGTGTCATCAGCTCTCGTGTCCCTTTTTTTTTTATCCGCTTCCTTTGTAAGCATGAATAGTTTTTTTCTATCAGCGTGCCTGTGCAGCAGAACAGCTCTCCGTCCTCCCAGCGCTGAGGAAGTGCTGGACAGATTGGTTCGGCTTGGCTGTAAGCTCTCTTAAGGGTCTCTGTGAGTTTTTGCATTGCCTTTTGGAGAGCGTCCCTTCTTCTCCTGCTCAACAGACGCCACCAGTCAATCATCTGCGAGTGAAAGAAACCAAACTATCTCTCACCCTTTCCTCTCTCTCACACATCTTTCTGCCTACAGCCCCGGAGAACGTCAAACTCGATTCTAGCTTGCCGCCCTCATCCCAGCTGTCTCTATCAATGATTAACGTTTTACTTTGCTACCTTGGCAAAGAAAATACCCTTCTTTTGATGAGTTCTGCTCGGGCAGACGAGCTTTCCCTGCAGGCAATCCTCCTTTTCCCCTGCAGTGCTGTTTAAACACGTCACCACCACAGCCAGACTGAGGCCTTTGTTATTAGTCAGGTGGAAAGATAAATTTATGTTCATCCACAATAACGATAATATATTATATGATTATCAGTTAGCCCTGTGGGGTGAAAGCACTGCTCCTGTGCTGCGTGTCGGACAGATGTAGCACGAATGTGTATTGCTTTGATGTGTTATCTTATCTCTTATTGAAACAGTGTTGGGCATGTTCAAATATCCACCTCATTCATTTTTAAACATGATATTGTTTCTTATGAAATAGCCAATAGCCATGCCCTTGTGAAGGCAACAGCCATTCAGTAACGAATAAGAATTTCCCTGTGGTTCTACAGTGAAAAGCGAAGTACCCCTTTAAATAATCAACTGACTATGATGTCCCTCTAATCCTAAAGTCACTATAGGGAGACTCAGAGAGCAAATCAGTATGCAGTCGCATGGCCACGGGGCATTATTGTAAGTACAGATGCCATATTTTGACACCACTCGGAAAATGCTCACTAAGTGCTGGTTTAGGAGGCATTAATGAGCAAGAGATACAAGATTTAATTTGATCCGCAGGAATAGCTTAATAACAGCCTGGCGTTCATTAGGAAAGATCCTGTCAGCATGATGCTGCAGCAGGGCAGGAAACCCTGAGGCGTTTGAGTAACCAAACAGAATTGGGTACGGAGTGTCGATTGAATATCTCCCCAGTTTATGTTTTTAACGACAATAGTCAGTCACTCTCCTTAGCTCGGCTCATTGCAGCTACACGCCGTTGATAGCAGCTCACTCACACCAACAATAACGACCTACTGATTTAATTAGCTAAACCGGTGGACCTGTGGTCGGGTTGTAATTGCCCTCATGCCCTCGTGCAAATAGCCACATCTACACACACATATCTGCACATGGGATTACACTTTTAATACCAGTCTGTGATCGAAAACAACACCCAGAAAGGTGGTCTTCTAATCGAGGGCGACAAAAAGTGCAAAAAAAAAGAGAG
Organism: Nannoperca obscura; assembly: GCA_036024295.1. NCBI lineage: Eukaryota > Metazoa > Chordata > Actinopteri > Centrarchiformes > Percichthyidae > Nannoperca > Nannoperca obscura. The sequence continues at coordinate 15,854 of JAVQJL010096858.1, forward strand.
TGTGTGTGTATGCAGTGTGTCGAGGTCAGTAATTGGTTTCTCTCCTGGTCTGAGTCCAGGCACCTGAAGGACAGAGGGCAGGGCTGAGGGCTGTGGTGAAGGGTAGGCAGAGAAGAAGATGGGAAGTGAAGGGATCACAGTGGTGAAGAAAGGACACTGGAAATTGAAAAAAGACTCGGTTTGGTTTGTGCCTACTGTGTCTGTGCTTTGGGAGTTAGGAATGTCTGCGTGTTGATGTGTAAGAGACAGACCGAGAGAAAGAGAGTGGAATATGTGTGTAACAATAATGAATGCCGTTGCTCCACTGATACAACATCAATGTTTTTGTCTTTTCCTCTGCAGGCTTTAGATGCTCTGTAGCAACGTCCAGGCTGAATAGCAAGAGGCTGCTGTGTGTTTGTGTGTGACCTGCATTATGATGTACTGCTCTGAGCCTAAAAGAACATTGGTAAAAGATCCACAATCAGTAGTTTTAATTGTCGTGACTCTCACCTGCTCAGCTTCAGGCACACACGGACCTGATTAATTTATTAAAAACTACATTTACATCCCAGCTGGCCTGCTGTTACTCAGACTGGCAGCTGATTGAGTCTGATACTTTCTGTCAGGCTCTGACATTTGTCAACAATTATTTCCTAATACAGAGCACATACTGTTCTTTTAGGGTCTAGCTCAACATTGTTGGTAAACAAAGAAGCCCTAATATGCCTGTGTGCTCATTATCGGAAGATAATGCAATCAAGCATTGCACAGCAGGGGAAATGGATGCTCCCTGGGCCTGATTCACTGATTGGCTTACTACAAACAGGAATTTTTGATTTAATATTGGTTTTTCCTTCAAAGAGAAGAGTGTCTGGCAACAGGTAAATGAGAGGATGTCATCCGTGTTTGATCCGTTTGGTTTGGTTGGCTCACAGGCAGGCCTGCGTTCAGTGATGTAAGTGAAAGGTGGTTTAATAAGGCTCTGAATCACTGGCATGTTGCTAAGTCCTCTAATCACCCCCCTAAAAACTGAGTGGTGGGCCACAGCGGTGAGATAAAATTGATCCCATGGGAGCAAACAGCAAATGTGTCCAAGCAGGGGGAAGGGGATGATGGAGGACGCAGCTGTCAGTTTGACTAATTTGTGTCAGACAAACATCAACTGACATTTAGATATTTTCCGACATAACAATGGGACGTCTTTGATTGTGTGTGTGTTTGTGTCTTTTAGTGGTAGTCTGGAGCCTCGTTAACACTCGTCTAATAAGTGGAAATGCACATTACATTGTGTACACACACACTCTTACCATGGCCTGGAGAGTTGTTTCCAAAAGCACATTTCTATTCACCGCGGGGTACCTGCGTTCAGAGAGAAAGGTTTTATGGAGCACAGTGTAAGTGTTGTGCCAAGGCATGTACGATCTGGGTCACTCTGCCCTCTTGTTTCCTGTGTCTGCAGATCATGTGGTGTGTGAAGAAGAGTTTAAGTACGCCATGCTGGCTTTAAACTGTGTGTGCCCTGGTACCTCGACACTCATCACTCTATTGATCCACTCCTCCAGAGGACAGTGAGTTCTCTTGCTTTCCTTCTCTCTAGCCCTCTTCGATAGTTCACAGTACAGTCTTGATAGTCAAATATACATAAGCTATAGTGAACAGCTTCTTTTCTCCTCGCTGTCACTCAACTTTGTTTTTTTCTTTTTCAGAACGGCACCCCAAGAGGCTTTCAAGCAACGTGTAGGAGCCTTTCAAGCCCTCAACAGGTAGGATGCATCTGATCTGTATTCACACCTAGGACTTCCACTGGTTTTTACAAGCACTAAACAAAATGAGCTTGACGCTCCGTGTGGAGCTGGGACGTGTGCAGGCAAGGAAGGTATTGGAAATGTATTGTAGTTATTGTAGTTGTAGGTATTTCAGCAGGCTTTCACCATGTGAAGGGGCGTGTATGCGCTTGTAGCTTATACAAACACACAGTCTTTCTGAAATAACTGACTAAAGTCTCTCATCACGGGCAAGATTTTGTGAAGCCTGAAAACAGAGCCAAGAAGAGGGGCTGTAGAGGTTTACTCTCAGACCTCGAATTACAATACGCTGCACGGCTAATATGGTATTTTTGCCCAATGACAACAAAAGAAAACTGCCTACCCAACCTTTAAAAGTTACAAACTCTTTGGTTATATGTGAAAAGAAAGACTAATTCAAATACTCCATAGTTTGCGTCTGATGAGTTCAACATTCGTAAGCAGGGTGTTTCATAAGTATGCTTCTATATCTGGACTTGATGCCATTTGGTTTATTGGCTGTGACAATGCTACATGACTAGCATTTTGTCCTCCTCCTCCCCTGCCTTGCTCTTAGTTCTTGTAAACTGCAAATTCGCTATAACACTTATTTATATAATGCCGTCTTTGTCGCAGGCCACCCACATTCCTGTTGTCACCTCTTTAGCCTCCGCATCTAAAGCCATATCCCCTTGAGAAAATGCTGTCCACTTAATTGTGTGAATGTGTACATCTGGGACCTATTGTTCAGACAGACTGGGGATACCTACAGACATCCGGGTGCTGACTGAAGTGTTGATCAGCAGCTCTGACAGAGACGTAAGATGTTAACATCTGCAACCCTGAGTGGAAACTCTTCTGATGTGGCCCTGGAGTTGAGCTGGATGCTTTGCGTTATGTTTTTTAAAGGTCAGTCTTTCCCCACACGGCCAATCAATCCTCTTTGTCTGTCTCAGGGAGGGCGGTGCGTGTTCAGCGGACCAATGGCACAGAACTTACCGGCGCTGCTCAGCCAATGAGGTGCATCACATCCGCCTGGAGGAAAGTAAATTCTTCGGGGAATACCAGGGCAAGAGTTTCACCTTTGCCTCCTTTCATGCTCACAAAAAGTAAGTCATAATGTAAAAAAAACCAAGAAATTAGAACACAACATGCTGTGCAGTTCAGGGCTGACCTTTTCTCTGCGCCTGCAGGTATGGAGTATGTTTAATCGGAGTACGCAGATTGGACACCACCAACATCCTGTTGAACCCTGGTCCCTGCCACATCATGGGGGCCTCTGACACGTGCTTTTACATCAATATCTCCAAAGAGGAGAACTCAGCATTTGTCAGGGGCCAGAGGGAGCCCTCGTGGGGCGGCACCGGAGGAAATGCCAGGGGAGTGCACCAAACTATCTACCATGGACTCACCCGCCTGCCAGTCCACAGTATCATCGCCAGCATGGGTCAGTCAGATGGGCACGGCACAAAGACTGTGTAACATTTACACACTGACCTTCTGTTTGCAGTTTCTATGTTGGTCAAACATGCAAACCTGTTATTAAACTGTCTTAGGCAGCAGCACTGTCACAGCTGTCAGAATTATGCAGTTCTCACATATGGAATCTATTTGGCTGATTCAAAATATTCATAGCTTTTCTGAGGAGTTGTCATGTATCTGATTGTAAGTCACACTTGATAAGAGCAACTGCCAAATGAACTGAAATGTCAGACACTGTGGTTTTACAAACACACCACCTGGTGGACAGCAGTGGAACTGTCCAGCTCACTGGTGCTCAGGGCTCTCGCCATGTATCATCAGGAATCTGCGCAAACACATCACATATAGTGTTTGAACCTTAATCCTGATCTCTGCCTCGATAATCGCTGTGGCTGTGGTTGCATGTTTCAGGCACAGTAGCCATCGACCTGCAGGACTCCAGTGACAGCAGCCCAGAGGGCCAGGACCCAGGGAGCACCGGGCTGGGCAGCGGAAGAGGAAGCAGGAGCAGCTCCAGGACGGAGATGAGTGGCGCCAACACTTTGGCCCTGCCTGCCATGGGAGACTCAGCTGAGGAGAGGCGGCACAGCATTGCCCCCGTCCTGGAGCTGGTGGACGGAGTCAACAACCCCGCTTTTGACCTGCTGGGAGACCAGTCAGAGGACGAGGCAGGAGAAGAGGGCAAGGAAGAGAGTGACAGAGATGAGAGCGCTTACTGGTGGGGTCGACACTGCGAGTAAGCCGCAAAGATGCTATTTGTGGGTATGTTGAAGAGTAAACTTGTTCAGAGGTAACTGTGGGTTTGTGCTGTAGGTGGGTGAAGGGATACCCTTTGAACTCTCCATACATCGGCAGCTCGCCTACGCTGTGCCACCTTCTTCAAGAAAAGATGCCTTTCTGCTGCCTGCGCATGGACAAGGTATGGATTTAAATGGCTTGCTATCTTTATTTAACAAGTTCACATTGCCATCATCCTCCACGGCCACTTTGCTTCTCCCCTAGGCCTGTCACCACACCCTCTTTGAGGATGCCCGGTCCTATGGCTTCAAAAACAAATTGATCATTGTATCTGCGGAGAGTGCAGGGAATGGTCTGTACAACTTCATTGTGCCTCTACGGGCCTACTATCGACCCAGGAAGGAGCTCAACCCCATCGTGCTGCTGCTGGAGAGCATGTAAGGCCACATCTACGTTTTTGGCGTGACACGGTGACCATGCTTGTACCTTCAAACTAAAATAGGTTACGTGTTTGTGTTGCCCCAAATTGTTGCTTTGAGTAACGACGGCTATGCAACAAATCTAGGTTGCAAAGGATGGTAAAATGGGTTCCTCCTTAAATAGCCTGCGGAGGAGAAAAACTGAGCTATTTAAGGTCACCGTAAACATGATTTGTGAAATACTGAATGCTTTCAGGACAAAGCTCTCCACAATTCTGTGTCGTGTTTTGTGGTTGGTACACAAGCGCAGTCAGCCAAATGAGAGTAGAATCCAATAAAAAGGCAATAAAATGCTGAGTCACTCCAGTGTTGTGCTGTTATTTTCAGCTTTCTCTGCAGGCTGTTTGGCTGTGTTGTATTTCTCAGGCTGAGTGAGGGGGCTCTGCCTCTGTGGGGACGTTAGCTCTTCATCATGGCACGTATAAATCTCTACTGGTGGGAATCTCAAGCCTATTTGTGTTTTGATTGGTTCAGACCTGAAGCAGACTTCCTGGAGGCAATCTGTTGGTTCCCCATGGTGTTCTACACCGTGGGCTCCATCGACAAGTAAGACAGACCAAAGCTTCGGGCTGATCTCATTAATCTTCCTCTTTTTCATCTTTTACTATTCCTTAAAACCTCTCAAATGATTTTGTTCATTCTTTATTCTTACTGCCCTTCAACATGGATCTTATTCTTCTTAATGGTCTCCCACTTATCCTTCTCTCTCACTTCCTCCACAGTCTGGACAGTTTGCTGCGATGTGGAGTGACTTTTGCCGACACCATGGTGGTGGTTGACAAGGAGAGCTCCATGATTGCAGAGGAGGACTACATGGCTGATGCAAAGACCATCGTCAATGTCCAGACCCTCTTCAGGTCTGCTTTGCCCAGACATGCCCTGCAATCTCACGCACTAGATTAACGTATCTGATGAGGTTTGATAGATTTGTTTTTGTTTGTTTGTTTGTTTGTTTTTTTACCCCTGGCTCTCTGCTTCTTCCTTCCAGACTGTTCCCAGCTCTTAGTATCATCACGGAGCTCACCCACCCGGCCAACATGCGCTTTATGCAGTTCAAAGTCAAAGACCATTATTCACTGGCTCTGTCCAAACTGGAAAAGGTAAAAGCTTCATACCTTCAAACCCCCCATGTCCCAATGTAATGAGAACTGACTGTTTTGCATTATGAAAGCCATCCTTTATATAGTGTTCTCAGTGGTTTTTACATATACGTTCATTGAATCACTGCTAATGTTGCTTTGTTTCGATGAAAAACTGCTGATTTCTTTTGTCACAACCAGTGTAAAGATTTGCAGGGAACATGATTACAGCCTTGTGGTTTTTTATTCTTTTCATCGGTGCTTGTCTTTTTTAATATCTGCTGTTGTTAATGTTGCTCTCTGTGTGACATCTAATGAATTTCCCCCTTGGGCATCAATAACATTTATCAACAAATCAGTAAATTAGTCACTGCTTGACATCAAATTTCAAGAGAAATTTCAGTCTGGGTATTAACATTATTATGAGATAATTGTTTTTGAAATTTCTAGCAGTGTTCCCCCAAAGCAGGAGGGACCTTTAGTGGATTCTCAGCCGTTTCTTGATTTTAGGAAATGCAAGTCAGATGCACTGAGAACTGAAAACTGGCTGTGAGAATGAATGTGATTGTGAGAATTAACTTCTTTAGCCCTGAGTGGTTATGTTGCCTTCAGCCCAGTATATGCTGAGTGAATGCTAAACTTTGTATATAAATGATATTTTAAAGCTATAAAGTTTTATCATGATGGTTAAGTCTGGTTCTGAGAAACTTCCATCATCTCATCTCTACAAAGACCAGTGTAATCGGGGGGAAAATCTCTGTGTGTGTGTGTGTGTGTGTGTGTGTGTGTGTGTGTGTGCATGTGTGTGTATGTGTTTGATCTGCAGAAGGAAAGGGAGAAGGGGTCCAACCTGGTGTTTATGTTCCGCCTGCCCTTCGCTGCAGGCAAGGTGTTCAGTGTCAGCATGCTGGACACTCTCCTCTACCAGGTATCTCAAACTCATCACTCTGACTTAACAACAAAAATGCCGTTTGAATAATGATTATGATCCATTCCTGTTGACTGTGTTTTCCTACCAGTCATTTGTGAAGGACTACATGATCTCCATCGCCAGACTACTGCTGGGTTTAGACTCCATGCCTGGCTCAGGTTTCCTCTGTGCTGTAAGTGGCCGAAAAACAAACAGCTTGAATGCAGTCTGTTTGCACTGCGGAGTTTGAACTGAGGTTGATAATCGTGGTGTTTGTTTTCTAGATGAAAATCACAGAGGACGACCTTTGGATCCGCACCTACGGCAGGCTCTACCAGAAACTGTGCTCCTCCAATGGAGACATTCCCATTGGCATCTACCGGACAGAGGCACATAAGCTTCCAGTCTCTGAGGTCAGCTGCTACTGTTAGTTTTGAGGCCAAAAGCCACTGGTTGGACTGGTTGGGAGAGTTGAGCTTAACACTACAGCCCTGCTAGCGGCCCCTAGAGGCCACAATGCTCATTACATTCCACGATACAAAAGAGTCGGATACAAACTAAATCCTACCTGTAGCACAGTTAATGATATAAAGAGAGAAACAGTCACAAGGTTCATCTAATTCCCCAGAGTAAAACTTTATAGCTTATTCAATTTTATTCAATTTTATTTATATAGCGCCATATCATAACAAAGTTATCTCAGGGCACTCTTTCGTATGGAGCAGGTCGAGACCAACTCCCAACACATACAAAGACCCAACATTCCTAGGTGACAATGGCAAGGAACAACTCCCTTATAAGATATTATACATAAAGCTGGCTGTATAAACTCTCTTTAGGTAACTACAATGTCACTATTTCTGTCATTAACTGCAAAGAAAATACAATACAATAGAAACAAATGTGATGCATTTAAAGCAGATTAAAGCAAGGCGTGTTGAGACATTTTCGACCTATGAAATGCAAGAAATGTCAACATTAAAACCAGCATCATGTGTTTCATCACAGTACATATAATAATAATAATATATAAAGTCATATAATTTGGTTTATAGCTCAAAAAGCACATTTAAATCTGCAGTACCTCTTTAAGGTTCTTTTAAAATAATTCAGTTTTGCCAACAAGTGGATGCAAAGACAGTCAGATATGAAAGTTCAATAACATCTTAGTTTTGACATGTTTATTCATCACGAGACACAGACAATAAAATTTAAATTTAAAACTTGTATAGTAAGAAAGAAATCTACATATATAGAAAACACAAAAGATGGTTACACAAAAGATACTTAAGAATGTTGGACTATTCATTTTATGCAACAGAGTGAATCTTGTTCATTGTTCATATATAGTATGATAAGAAAGAGTGAATTCCTCTTAATCTTGAAAAAGCAGACACAACACAGGTGAAAACTGATTTAATAAAAACAGATGGATTACGCTGCATACGGAAATTAAAGGTTTGTGTGTGTGAGTGTGTGAATATTTGATCATGTTTGTGTGTCACAGTCCCAGGTATCCATCACAGTGGAAGACTACGAGGACACTAGAGAACCCAGAGAGCCCCTGTTGTCCCGGACCGGTGCGCATCGTAACTCCACCTCCTCGGAGCCCGTCTCCACCTCTTCCCACTCCTCAGACCACCCGCTGCTCAGGAGGAAGAGCATGCAGTGGGCACGGCGGCTGAGCAGGAAGGGGGGTCGGGGCTCAAGTGCGGCCAAGGGGGGTCCAGGAAGCGCAGCAGAGAGGATCAGCCAGCAGAGACTGACCCTGTTCCGCCGCTCGGAGAGGCAAGAACTCAATGCTCTGGTGCGAACGAGGATGAAACACTTGGGCCTTTCTCCAACTGGATTCAGTAAGTCTTTATTGTTTCAATTTTTGTCAAGTTTCAGATGCAAAGGTAAAATGATTCAATATTAAACAAAAAAGCAAAGATTAGGGAATATATTTTTGTTTTTTATTCGTTCCTACCCCATTAATCTTCATGACCCCTCAGTGTTCCGTATATAAAGTAATTAAAACTTGCCCCACCTCAGTCAGCTACAATGACAAAATGCATGAATACATCAGTATTAAAAATCTGATATTGTCATAAGTAATTAGATATAACTCACAGGGGACATTTTTCTGCACTATGAGTATTTTTAATTACGTTTTGCTATTACTTGCTGTCATTTTACGGAACTTTTAATTATTTAGGATTTTTAATGCAGGACTTTTATCTGTAATAACATATGTTTACACTGTTGTATTGGCACATCTGAGTACATTGTCCACCCCTGTTGTTTATTGTCTATTACTCTCTAAGTATTCCGTTTGTGTCCATTTTTATCTGGAATTGTCTTCCTGTCTTGTGACTCACCATAACGTAGCCTCTTTTCTGAGTGGACGGATGTTGCACAGCCTGCTGTATCCTGTATCCTACTTTATTTCCTGCCTCACTCACCTCTTTTCTTCCTGTGTCAGATGGGATGACAGACCAAGGGAACAGACTGTCTTATATCCTCATCAATCCTTCTCCAGACACCAGACTAGAGCTGCACGATGTTGTGTGAGTGCGCAACGCCAAATATAATTGACAGCACCGTAAAGTGAACACAGCGTGTAAACCACAAATATTACATGACTCCATTTGTCACCCCTGTCTGTGCCCCATCTGCAGGTACCTGATCAGACCAGACCCCCTCTCTCTGGTACCCAATCAGGGAAGCAGCAGGAAGTGCAGCGCTGGGCTTTCAGAGAGCCACAGGTTCGATACGCAGGACAGCACCCATCTGTGAGAGACAAAAAAAAAAGACAAATATATTGTCAAAACACTGCCAGAGAGAGGAGTAACAAGAACACAATCAAGACATGGTGAGATAGAAAGGGATGCAGCCAGATGGCGCACGGCCTTCGTATTTTCTCCACATTCAGTCTCCGCGAGCTCCGAGGTGCCGGACATGCATGGACCTTTTCTGTAACGGTGGGAATGTTTTACGTATGCACCTCCTATTTAGAAAGCAGAGAGCTGCGGACACAGAAGTGCATTTAATGAAAAACTGTATGTATTTATATCTGTGTATGTGCATGTTATGTACTGCATCATGTATGCACCCGTATGCGTGTACTGTATGTATGTGCTAGTGTGTGAATGAATGTGTATGTATGGTTATGGACCAAGAGCAAGACACTGCCAATTTTATCTGGACAGCCAAAGGAATCTGCTGCCAAATGAAAGTCATGGGATGTTTTTGTGTGTGTGTGTGTGTGTGTGTGTGTGTGTGTGTGTGTGTGTGTCCTTCTCTTTGTCGTAGGTGTGTTTTGTCACACTTAATGTTGTCTGAGGTATTTGAAAGTGACTCTACAGCGCACACACTCTGTGAGGTGTTATTCTTTTTTTAATTGTTCGGTCTTCATAAAGCCTTTTTGAAACTTTCTACCTGTTGCTTACACAGTCAAATGCACACATTCGTTTTACGCTCACCAGCAGCGGAGGAATCCAAAGAGCACGAGTCTCAGTAACGGACATCAGTAGACCGCCTACATGCATGCACCGTCAGTGCAGGGCATTCAGTCACATTGCTGTCTGAAGTACGTTACAGTCTTCAGTTATGCTAGTTCTCTTAGAACAAACCTGTTCCTGAGTTTATTGTTTGCCCATTTTTGTCTTAATGTCCCACAGTCTCTGCTTCTGTCAGTCAGTGTGAGCCGCCCTGCCACCAGCTTGCTTTTGCTGACATGCATGTTAGAGATGCGGGGGATGGACAAAATAACAGGAACATACACCATAATATAATGCCATCTGGTACAATATCCCTGCAGTAAATACTACCTTTGTGAAGCCTATAATGTAACATATTATAATGTCAGGGAGGTGTTGATTCACCTCTCAGTTTTGAAGCCGATTTATAAGCTTTACAATTAAATATTTGCTGTATTTACTGTACACTGCAATAAATATCCACTTTTCAAGTATTTTGTTTGCTAATTGAGTATTAAAATCTATAATATAATTTGGTTTTCAGCCAGAAAAAATCTTATTTCTCTGAAAACCAGTGAACAATGTGCCAGTAGAGTGAGATCATTCTGCTTGTTTTTTCAGCTTAGTCTACCTTATTTCATAGATTTCCAGTTGTTAAAAGAAACAAGAGATTTTAATCTGTTATACTGAAGTAAATTACTTGTTAGGGTGGACATTTATGCCGTTTGTATACCAAGGATTTGCAAGCCTCTGTAAATCTTTTGTCAGAAATTCTGAATTCTGAATGTGCCGTTTCACACAAAAATGGTGAGGCCATGTGGTGGGAATGCTGACCGGCATCCCTGCCAACAGCACTGCTGTAGCTTTAGTGCCATTATAACAGATGAAAATATGTACATATTAAAGTCAGTCATTATAGCTGGTCATTGCTTTATTGCTGTGTTGGTGTCAGTTCGTGCAGCTATAACCAGAATCTCTTCAGACAATCAATTAATCTTAGTACTCGCATTATTTGTATTTCTAATTGAATCACTTGGTTGTCTGACACAGTACAGTTTCGTGGTTTTTCCAAGCTCACATTCCTGATCTATTGTTGCTTCTATACATCAACATTGTGTGTGACTCACACTAAATGCCTCTAATTCATCTACTGTAATGTCCCCAAGTTCACCAAAGACCACACAATACTGCAACATGTGTTACGTTTGTTTATGCATCCATATGATTTAAATTATGAAAGTCTAACATGACTCTTCATGTGTATACTGGTGTGTAAGTCTGTGTGGACAAAATGGAAAGTGTATATCACGTTTAAACGTTATCATATCTTCATCTTATTAATATGAAAGCCAAGCCCTGCACAAGCCTGACTGTTCATAGTGACTTGCTAAAATTAAGAGGTGGAGCAGAAGCTGAAATTTTAAAACATTGCCATATGAGAACGTGGGTGTGGCCAGGCGGGAAACCAAACATTCAACAGCAGCTTATTATATAAGCTCAGACGGAGCACTGTGGATCAGACGGAGAACTCACTGAGGCAGAAGAAATGGCTGCAAAACCAGTCAGCGTGCTTATCACAGGAGCCAACCGAGGCCTGGGCCTGGAGATGGTCAAGCAAATATTGGAGGGCTCCTGTCAAGTGAGACAGC
>JAVQJL010096859.1:0-21894 GCA_036024295.1 Nannoperca obscura
ATAGCACTTGTGATTCATCACCAGCCCTTACAAGTCTGATGAGACATCTTGTTGTTTTCCATCATGGTTCTATGCACTTTATGTAAAGCTCTTATTTGGAAGTTGCTTTGGATAAAAGCGTCTGCCTAAATGTAATGTAATGTAAAACCTCCTTCTGTCATCTCCCGTGAACTGTTCTGCATCAACTCCTTTGTGTCCTGAATACCACAGTCCCATCCTTATTCCAGAACAGCCAACGGCCAAAGATTTACAGTGAGGTTCCTGGCATCCCATGTACAGGATCAAACACCTGCTCTGCTTGAAAGGAGGGCCAAAGGAATAGCTTGTTTAGGTTTTTTTTTATTTTGTCAAAGTGTTAAAGGATGAAAGGAAAAGCAGAAAGAAGATGCTGATGCCCAGCACTCTGGTTTACCTTTCGCATCATGAGTGCAACTCTTTTAACTCGCCATCAACACAAAACCTTTTATAATGCTCTTCAGTTGTACCATACAGTAAGTTTGTGCTGTTTTTTCAACATCATTCTTCCAGACAGAAGAATAGAGATGTATGGAGTCTAAGCATAAGTGAGAAGCCGAGAAAAAAATTACAAATATGGCATTGAGACGGATAACATGTACATGTAAAAAAGAGTTTATATTTGATCTGGCTGAATGTGATTAGTACTTCTAAAATGGTTGGTATTAAGGTGGGAGCTAGCATCATCTGACGATTAGAGTGAGCTTCACCAAGACAAAAAAACGGTCATAATTCATCAGTTTTTTTTTTAAACAATAAAAAAGAAAGAAAGCATGAACACATCTCTCCAAGGATGCCAATGATCAAAGTTCTGAAGCTGTTGACAGAAAACAAGTCAGGACTACTTTTAGTTTCACGAGGCAAAAATAACTGCTGCATTTTTGTCTTGAGCTACAGTCTAAGATGCAACTGTGCAGATCAGTTTTTCATCAGATGATTTGCAGGGAGTCCAAGAATCTTGATTTTTTTTTTTTACGTATATCATTTAGTTTTTAAGAGGAGTTCTATTGTCGATGGTATATGATTTTATGTTGGCACAGGAAAAAAATGCAATAAATGTGTATTATTTGACCAACTGAAGAATGTACAGTTACATAGATCAAGTGAAACATGTCATGATAGAAAAAAAACAAAATAAACCTTTTATGGAGCAACAAAAAGGTCCTTAAATTCAGAACTGTTTCTGTAATGTTTGTAATGTAGAGGTCAGATTCCTTATTTAGACTGTTCACCAATGGCTGTCTGACTGTTTTTAAATGTGTAGTGGGTGGGAACAAGAAAGAATACATTTATCCTAAAATTATTCTTATTCAAGGATCCATTGGTCATGTCTGTCCATGACTGTATCTTCCGAAACTTTACCTTTGCTGTGTAATTTATATTATATTGTTATATTATTTCAGAATGAATAATAACATTTCTGGGTGTAATCTTTTTAGCTTGCAACCAGTACCACTGCCTGTAGCTTGATAGCGCTGACTGACCTCTTCGAAAAGGCAGCTTTCTGTGTGGATGACTGCTAATAGCTGGTGAGATATTGATGTAGGAAATAGCTAGCCCACTGACCCTTCGCGGAAATCAATCGGCCACATCATAATCATTGCATCACCATATCGTTCATGTTGTCTCAAGTGCACCTTTCTTGAGTTTGCTGCCTGAGGTTTAGGATGGTCGGGATGTTGCTGCTGGTGGTGCTCTGTGCTGTATTCTGTGCATTGGTTTCATGTCAAAGTATTGAGGGAGTGGGCAGCCTTAAACAAGTTATACAAGTCACAAGCAACATAATGGTAATCACTATTCAGTATGACATGTAAAAGACAATCAAGTTCTCAGTTAAAAAGATAACCATGGCAACTTTGTTCTACAACTGAAAGCAGTTATTTATTCTTTAAATAGCGACTGGCTGCTGGTGTGATATGATTAAATGCATGATTAAATGCACACCAGAGAGTTTGCAAATCAGCAGCAACCAAAGGCTATCAGGGTGTTTTTTTGAATGTTCTCTTCCTCATTAACATGACAAGACATGCAAAGTATTTAAAATAATTCAACTTCAACTTCTCTCACCAGCCATTATCGGATAAATTAAGTTGGTTTTAGATTGGATCCCAGCCTAGGCCAGCTAAAAGCCAAATGTGTTTTTACACGCAGCTTTTAAGCAGGTTGTGTGTGTTAAAAAAAAAAAAGGAATATGATACAACATCTTTATATTAAAGGCGCAATAGTTGGAGGTCAGAAAAACAGTGAAATGCTCTCTTAAGACAAAAGATGAAGACAAACAAACTCTTTGGGGTGAGGATAATTGAACTCACATGCTCCCTCGAGCAAGGATGCAAGTGCAGTCAGCATGCCGTGTGTGTGGGTGGGTGTGTGTGTGTGTGTGTGTACAGCTGCCTCCCTTTTAGCTGATTCCTCACCACATGTGCAGTGACGCCTTGATCTCTAATATGTAAAGCCCCAGAGCTGGTGCCAATGAATCCGATGTAAGACCTGTGAGGCAGTCTTCATCCTGTATCAAGTACACAGACATGATACCTACCAAAGCCTGATTATCAAGTACTTTGAAAAGAGCTGAATTTACCACACAACAATTGGTATGTTTAGGACTTTGTTTATTATATTGGAGATAATGTGTCTATTTTTCTTACTTATGGGCGATATACTGTATGGTCTGAATATTGCAGTTGTATTAGTCTACGTCGGGCAGCTTTGTAGAAATTGGTTGTTGGAGCATACCAATGTTTTCATCTTTCAGTCTTTCCTTGGCTGTTTCAGAAAGGACCACAATCTCCTGTCCACTGTGAACTGCTGGTATTTGGTCTTGGACCAGACTAGGCGGGAGAGCAGAGACCACGCCACTCTCAGCGACATCTACAACAACAACGTCATTGTCCGTCTGGCACACGTGGGCGAGGATGTCATCAGACTTTTCAAAAAGGTCAGAATTGGAATTAAATGGACGAGGGCATGCAACCCCAAATGTTACTAACACACACATGCGTGACTGATGCCCACGGCTGGGAACTTGACGCCACACCAACAAAAATTATGTAAAAATATGTTTAAATGTATCCAGACATACAATATATCCTATTCCGTATGGTTCTCACACAGCATTTTTCTTGTGGGGGCTAATCTACAGAACTGTGTCATTGTCTCTTGTCGTGACCAATGATGTTTAATCTGTGCTTAAATTACAATAAATGTTTTGCATGCAAGGTTGTCCCTGCTACTTTATAACTTGGTTTCAAATAATGACCACTAGGTTGATGCACAGCACACTATTTCCACACATTACTGAGGTTTTACCTACGTAGAATTGTACCACTTTAGCCTTAGACCCTGGCTATTGTGAGAGCGTCTCCATTAAAGATTAACACGGTTGGTGAGAGATTTAGTTTCTCTTTTTATCCTCCCCCATTCATCATGTGTTTTGTCATTCTCAATGTCATGCTCAGTTCGCTCCCTGTTTAGATCACTAACCTTTTTTTGATGCTCTTCCTCGTCATTCTTGTCGCCCATACTCCTACTCATTTCATTTCACACCAAGCTCATATTAAGTCTGACTCATTCAGTAACTTGAGGAGAGAAGTCGATACAACTTGTTTAATTCAAAATTTTACACTCTTGTTCTTGGTTATGCTCTTATATCTCAGGCATATGTCTAATGTATGGTTCGTGTAAGAGTAACAGACTGCCTGTGGTTCAGGGGCTGCGATGAACTATCTGCCTTTGGGATCTTAGATCAGTATTGTTTGACAGCGCGAAGAGTCTACAGTAATTTATGTCCTTTAGAGGGCTCTGCACTGTCCCGATGGGAGCCTTGATGAGAATGGGATAGCTTGCAGCCACCACAAAGACGAGGACTAATAACTGCCTGCAGAAAAACTGTCTCCGTCTGCAAGAAGTTAGCTCAAATTGTGACAAAGTTGTCCAAAACAATAATCCTGTTATGCTTTAGCGTCCTGGTTCAGCTGCAGTGCAGTCTCACTGCTAATGAATTACATATGCAGGGAAGGGAATGAATCATCTCTGGCGTTTGTTAAGTCAAAGTTTAAATGTACTGAATGCACTGTAATGTAATTCTTGTCACATGTGAAAAAGCAAGGTTGCAAGTTTGACGAGTGGTCCCTGAGAGGTGGCAAAAAAACAGGATTGATTCGGCTAAGCGTCGATCCACATCCCCTCGACAGGATTTCCAGAGTCACTCTCCACTGGCCCCATTTCTCCTCTTGGGCTATAAGCCCTGTCATGGGACATGTCCAATTCATCATAGGCTCTTAGCCGCTGTAACTGAGACTGTGACACAACTCCTTGGGAAATATTCTGCAGTTACTGAACTGTTCTATTTTTGTCTGCATGTGCACTTTGTATTAGATCTTTTCTGGTGCAGAGTAATGACAGCCGAGCCTGATGAGACCCTCACACACAAAATATAACTGCCACACAGCCTTCAAGTTTTTCACTTGTGGGAAGGCAATTCTATTAAATAACCCAGTTCATAGTCTTAGACGTTTGAATACCTGCCTTCATTTGTCCTTTTAATGTGCCATTATTGTCTCCTATGAACCTGTCACCTGTTTTTCTCCCTTACAGAGTAAAGACATCGGGGTGCAGATGCACGAGGAGTTGGTGAAAGTCACCAATGAGCTCTACACGGTGAGTTAAACAAATATCACTTGTCTAACCTTTCTTTGTCTATACCAGCCTTTCACCTATGTTAGTTGCCTGTGGCTCATCAATCCTGAACTCGAGTTTTTTTTCTGACCTGAACTTGTAATCTGTGAAGCAGCTGACATGACACTGCACACTGCAGATATGCCTTATCAGCAGCGCAGCCTCTAACAGGTCATTTCTTCTTTCTCTTGAGGTCGTGAAGGGAAAAAATTAGCATTCCTCCTCCCACTGTGAATTTCTCCATCAGTTGAAGGGGAGAGTGTTCTTTCCCCTGGCTGTGCTTCAAGCAGACTCAGCAGTCTGTGCTGCGGAGGTGCACTGTGCTCACAGCAAACATGAGCTGATGTAATATCTTCAGCTAATGCTACATGTAATCACACATATATTGCTGTGTTGGTCACAGTTGTCACTCTGCAAACACCCCATGTGGAAACACATGTGAACACATGACATTAAACACACAGAAATGGTCTGAGGTGGTGGTGAAGATAGAAAACAGCTGTGTTCACTCCTGATGCCTTTTAATTTGGCTGATGAAAATGAACTGATGCAGTGATATCATCTGCTGTATGTGGGACACACCAGAGTGCTTTCTTCTGGGTCTCATTGCTCAGTAATTGTTCAATAGCTAATCTGCAAAAAGAATCTGTTAATATGATTCAACATGCGGCAAGTTAACACACTAATTTAGATCATTTAAAGCTGGGCTAATTTTAAAAGCAGCTTAAAACAGAACTGACTATGGGGACTAGGACAAGAGTAAACATATCTGAAAGGCAAGCAGGGAAACTGCAGGTTGTGAAATGAAATACCCATATCCAAAATGCAGACCTTAAATGGCTGTAACTGCAATTTAATAGAGCATAGAAGGTCTTAAAATTAAGTTTTGTAGGCCTTACAAATTATCCATCCCAAACCAGCTGAGTCACAGCTAGATACTGCAATGGTTTTACAGTATTTTTCTTTGTGAAATGTACTGGGATTGCAAAATTAATTATACTGTTATCATAACTTGTTCTGGTCTTACATTTTATAGAAGGGAAATAAAATAAGATCCTAAACTTCTTAAACTCACTAATTTTAAGGTAGTCGGTGTACACTTCCATTCTGCTTAATTCATTATTTTCTTTTTTTTAACCTGTTTAATGTGTGGAACTCCACCCTTAGCTACTGGCTGAACACTTAATCATCTGCGTTGGGTCTAGAATGTTATTGGGTAAATACAGAAAGTGATCAATCAAAGATAATTAAAAAAACTTTGGGCAAGGTTAGGTTTTTAAATTAAAACACATTTATTATGGTGCTGTAAAATTGATTGTGACCCAAATTTAAGCAGTCTCCATAATGCTTTGATGTGAAAAATGTTAAGATTTTATTCCCTTTTAAAAAGAAGAGCGAGTGAATATGAACAGAAAGCTGCTCAGTGCTGCTATGATCTTTTGCAGAATCTTGCAAATTACTGTTCAATGGATTCTGCAACATGGTTTGTGTTTGTTTACATAAATAGCTTATAAAAGATAAGATAGGGACAAAACATAATATAGAAAAGTATTTAAATGTAGTGGAATTTCAATTATTTGTGACGAGCACTCACACTCATTTTAAAAGGATGTTTGGGACAAGAGAATGTGCAGACCTGAAACAGAAATATTATATATACAATAATATAATCTAAACCCCATGAGAAATATTCTTACATGTAACATTATACAGCACTTTACTGCTACACTGATATTGACGTTTCCCCTCTCTTATTCATGCATTATTAATTGCATGTCTGCACCTCTTTCACACACCATAAGGAATTGCAGTATTCCTAGCAAATGTATATAGATTTAATGAAACTTGTATAATTTGTTCATATTATCAGGTATGAGTTAAATGTAAAATTAAATATGGATTCTTCTTTGTCAGCCTGTTGGTCTTTGCTATTGATCTGCCGCTGGCTTTTGTGGAAATCAAGTAGTTTCTTGTTTCGCGGTTTGCAGGGAAGGTTGCTCTCTGTCACTTTGTAACCTTCTTCCTCCCCTGCTGATCGATCTCACTCTCCTTTGCACGTCCGCTTCAGTCGGGGTTGCTAAGTAACGAGAACTTGAGAGTGAGTGATGGAGGAGCAGATGTTGTTTAACTGCACTGTTGATTCAGGCTTACTAGTTAAACATTTACATGTGATCTTTTTAATAGCATCACGAAACACAAATCTGTTCATGAATTCCTCTAAAGCAAACTAAACAGGGGGAGAGTAGATTGTATTTGTAGCAGCGTGACACACCTTGGTTGTAATAAAACATACAGCCTTTGCTTTACATTGTAAGGATCTTTTTTTTTTAAACTCCCTACAATGCTGCGGTGAAAACAAACACAAAAATGTAGACACATCAGACAGATGCACCCAGCACTACACCTCCAGCGCAGTTAGGAAATGTTAATCAAAATGTAATGCTCCCATGAGCAGGAGGAGTAGGCTACACTCCCTAATGTTTACGAGTGTAATGAAAATAGATATATACTGGGGTTTCATGAGTTCATATGTGTAATATTCTCCTGGGGCTGTGAAACATTTATAGTCTTTTAGTTAACCATATCCTGATTATATGGTTTAAAAATCGGATACAATTATATTTAACAACTATATGATATGCCTACGTAAATTATATTGTTTTGGAGGCAGATTTTTAAGTGACATTACCTGTTTTGTTTGACATCACATCTAAGTTAATCTTGCACTAACAAGTACTTTGTAGATGGACTATGGTGTCCTTGCTACGGAGTATAGTTTGACATAAGATGTATGTTGTTACAGGTGATGAAGACATACCACATGTACCACACTGAGAGTCTCAGTGCTGAGAGCAAGCTGAAGGAGGCAGAGAAACAGGAAGAGAAGCACATTGGCAAGGCCAACGACATTAGTTCCGGCCTTCTGCGGTATGGTCATGATGAACGTCCACAGCGACGGAGCTCTGTCAAGAAGATGGAGAAAATGAAGGAGAAGGTCTGTTTTCGCTTGACTGGTTTATATATGATATTAAATGGGTTGTACATTACAGGCATTGTATCTCCTCTCAAGGACAGTAATGAACTTCTTGAATTTCACCAGTTGCTATTTGCACAAATGACGCTGGCAACGTGTAGTTACATCTTCAAGAAGCCTATCTCCACATTGTGTAAAGTATTACACATATTGACGGATTATATTAGATAATATCAGACTGATGTAGTTATTAGTTCTCTGAGTACATTAGGAATCCATTTTACATCTTGCATTGACCGGACTCTCTCTTTCTTTTTCTCCCTAGAGACAAGCCAAGTATTCTGAAAACAAGCTGAAATGCACAAAAGCCCGGAACGACTATCTCCTCAATCTCGCAGCTACCAATGCCCTGGTGGCCAAGTACTACATTCATGATGTCTCAGACATGATAGATGTAAGTTATTACTGTCAGAGCCAAAAATGCAAATGTTAAACTACTTTTTTTTTGTCTCAGTCCCTTTTTATTGATTTATAATTACTATGTGTTTTACTTCTTGTCCTCAGTGTTGCGACTTAGGTTACCATGCAAGCCTGGCACGCACCTTGAGAACCTACCTGTCTGCAGAGTATAGTCTGGAGACTTCTCGCCATGAAGGTCTGGACCTGCTGGAGGGATCTGTAGATGCCATGGACATCAGAGGAGACAAGCTGAAGTTTATGGACGTGCACAGCCAGATATTCTGTCCTCCAGCACGCTTTGACTATCAGCCACACATGGGAGATGAGGTGAGTCACTAGAGAATAATGCTGTGGGAATGGTTTGTTTGTAGGTACATAGACATGTTTGCTGTTCTGTATATGAAATCCTCCTGGTAAAGTTCCCTTTCTTTCTTAATCCTAGGTGTGCCAGGTGAGTGCACAGCAGCCTGTCCAGACAGAGCTCTTAATGCGCCACCACCAGCTGCAGTCTCGCCTGGCCACGCTGAAGATAGAAAATGAAGAGGTGAGAGTTCCTCAGAGGGTTGAAGGTAGCCAGTGTCAGCATTTCATTTCAAAATGAAGCAAGCTCACCCCAAGTGTGCTGTACACAGAAATGTTGTTTTCTGCTGACTCAAAAGAGAATACATACTGAGTAATATAATGATATAACATAAATACACGTATATATAGCATACAAGGCTGCAAACCTACAGAGTCACATGATGTGCACATAATGGTCTGATTCATTGAGTGACATTTAAAAATGCTGAGCCATTGAATGTCACCAGGTTATTGCAAACTCCTGTGGCAGGAAAGGATTGTCTTATCATTCAAAAAAATCAAGTGCGACCACGGGTAGCAGAACAGGAAGATGTCTTAAAGATACATATCTACTGCTCAGTATGTGGTACACAATGTTAACAGGCACTAGGCTTTTGAGAAAGAGTTTTAACAGATCTGAGCTTTCTATGATCCAAAATGTAATTTTTATAGGAATACGCTTATTTGCTAGTCAGTTATTTGGAGTCAGACGAGGAGAGCAATACAACTCATATCTGTCCGTAAAATATGAAGCTACAACCATCAGCCGGTTAGCTTAGCAGAAAGACTGGTAACGGGGAAACGTCTGTAACAAAATCTGTCTACCAGCACCTCTAAATCTCAATAACCAACATATTATATCTCATTTGTTTAATCCGTGCAAAAATATGTAGAGTAAAAATGTGAAGTTGCGGTTTCACAAGCAGTTATTTGATACAATGTGTACATTTTTGAGCTTTAGAGGTGCTGGAAGGTGGGTTTTTACCTTTTGGACAGAGTCCGGGTAGCTGCATGGCTTGCTGGCCTAGAGTCACCAAGACCACTGTGACTTACATAGACCTGTTTAAAGGTCACCAGGGTGTGGATATGTGTTAGTGCCTGTCTGTTATGAATATGGAAATGCACACCGCCTTCCTGTCTCCCTTTCATAGAAGGAACATAGTTAATTTTTCATGTCACGATGCTTCATGCTAGGAGGCTAATGACTCTGTTGTTTTCAGTGTGTCAATCAAACTGCTGTGAAAATGGCCTGTAGTGGTATAATCTTAGACTGTGCTGGCTTGTTTACACCATGCAGTTTGTTTGTGACACTGAGACGATGTATTAGGAAAAAAGTACATTAAGTATAATTGCAATATTCTTTGTAGTTTTACATTGACAACTCACCTAATACATTTCATATAATTACAGTCTCTGTAATTAGGATATTTTTCTAATTAATGTTCCTAAATGTGTTTGTATGCTGTGTGTGTGTGTGTCAGGTGAGGAAGACCCTTGACGCAACCATGCAGACCCTTCAGGACATGCTCACAGTGGAGGACTTTGATGTGTCAGAGGCCTTCCAGCACAGCCAATCCACAGAGTCAGTCAAATCGGCGTCCTCTGACTCCTACATGAGCAAGGCAAACATCACAAAGAGACGATCCAATCAGCAAGAGACTGAGGGCTTCTACTTTACTGTGAGTTCTCCGAAAATTGAGAACACAAAGGCACTGCAGCATGGAGCACATACACTATAACTAGAAATAATCCTGTCGCTACATGCTGCAACTAGAACACAGAGCAGACCAACAGAATTTCATGTGTTTTAATTTCATCTGCAGAAATACAAGGAGTACTTGAATGGCAGCAATCTCATTGTCAAACTGCAGGCCAAGCATGACCTTCTGAAGCAGACGCTAGGAGAAGGTAAAACTTATTTTGCTATACATTAGTGGAGTGGAAAGAAACGGTAATAGTTGGGGGTCTACCAACAATAGAAAAACATCCATCAGTACTAGAATATGAGTTCACAAGCCTTTTTGGATTCCATTGATATGGATGGTGTTTTAAGAAATGTTTTTGAATGTCTTCATCAAAAATAAATCACATAGGTTCTGAAATTCAAAATATATTCAGTTGTACATGATCTATCTGGAGTTCCCTTCATGTTTTTGGAAACAGAATACAAACCTATGTTATTCAGAATTTTTGGATCCAACACAGGGTAATCGGATAAAAATAATCGTACATTTTATGATGAGACGTACTTTGCTTGAAGGCTATAAGAGGCCATAGTCATGTTTATATACATGTTTATATAATGAATGCACACTAACCTGAGCCAAAAGTGTAAATAAGGATGTGTCAATGTGTTGCTGCTTCAAAATCTTGCAAGCATCTGTTTTTGGTTATATATTGGTCGGTGGGTCATTACATCATTTTTCAGCCTCTTGTGGAAATAAAGTATATGGCACTTATAGTCAATGGTACAACGTTTGTGGATATACAGGAATGTATATGATAAAAAGATGAAAATAACTATTTTGTGCTCAAGCTGTACCTACCAAAGCACACAGAACATTTTACCTAGGATACCTGGAACGTTACAGCATGAGGGCTGTAAATTGATTTTGTGCTCCGTTCATGCCCATGAAAATAGAACACATAATTGGGGTATACCGAAGTTGTCATACACGTGAAAACCGTGTACTTGCAATTGTATCTCATATTTAAAATGCATTTACCTCAGCCAAAAGAGTAAATGAAAGTGTGAGTTCCATGTGATTTTGTGTGTGAAATGTCTGCTTTAGGGTTGGAATTATGTGTGTTTGACATCAAGTGGGATTGTGCTGGAAGCTGCTTTACACATGACGTGATCCATGAACATTTCTGATTGACTGATCAAAGTGCGGCCTTAATTTGTTTGCGTACAGTGAGATGTGTGTGTGAATGCGAATGAGGTGCAGATATCATGAAATCATCACCCTGTACAAATCAGCTCCCACAAGCTCCCACTCTTGTTGCCCCTGGATACATTTTTACTTTGCAGAGCAAGTAGACAGGCCATCCCCTACTGGGGCTCTTGTGCTGTTTCTAGGGCGACCGCTGAATGACCGCTGCCTGGTGGTGAGTCAAATGAAGCCATGGCACTCACCCCATTGAGCCTGGCTGAATAGATGCCTGTTTTCTCATAACACCCCTTTCCGTCTCCATCTGCCAGCCGTGTATAGTCGGCCGGCACTCAACCGTACAGCTAACTTCTGTGATTGTAAAACTAGTGTATACTAATTTAGTCTCATTCTCTGGTGTTTTCATTTTAGGGGAGAGGGCTGAATATGGAACAACAAGGTAAGATGTCCAGTGACAAGAGGGTGAATAAAGCGATGATGTGTAAAATCCTTCCTCTGTCCCTGGATGTGGCAGGAATGAGATCGCAGTGTGGGAATAGGAGTTTTTCTCTTAATTGTTGAACAAAGGGTTTGATCCTGATTTGAGAAGGTGGTGTTCAGGGTTGTTCTTCATAGTAATCTATAAAGATATGTTAAGACTTAGACATTAAATGCCAGAGATTGATAATGTTCGGCTGTTTTTCTATTTATAAACAATTCAGTGAGCAGAAAATGAACAAATATTGACGAGGCAGGTTCATGATTAATTGAATTCAAGGGTTTGTCTTTTGCCTATTTTGATTTTTGATTTTTGATTATGACTGACTTTGATCAAGTTTGCCACAGCAGTCCCAGGGTCAATTTAAAGGAATAGTTTGTCATTTGGGGAAATACGCTTATTTGCTTTCTTGCTGAGAGTTAGATTAGACGATGGAAACCATTCTCATGATATTACTGTAAATAGGAATCTATCACTAACAGTTATCTTAATTTAGCATAGATTAGCAAGATTATATAGATTAGCATAGATTATTTTAGCAAGATCAGAAGCAGCACGGAACAACTAGCCTGAAATGTAATTTCAGAAAGCCAAGCTAGCTGTTTCCCCCTGTTTACAGTCTGTGTGCTAAGCTAAGCTAACTTATTGTTGGCTGTAGTTTCATGTTTACTGGACTACAGATCTGAGACTGGTATCAGTCTTCTCACCTAACCTTTGGCAAGAAAGCCAATAAGCATATTTCCCCAATTGTTAAATTAATAAAATGTTTTAAACATTGTTGTGCTTTTGGAGGAGGAATGTACTGTGGTAAAGATATGGCAACAAATACATTTTAGAAAAATGTAAATATATTGATGTGTCGTTATACCAATTGCATTTTTATTTATATTTACCATGTACCAATCATACAACCCCCACCATCTCCCCAGGCCCCCCACTCTTCCCCCTAAACCCCAGAGAATGCGGAAGTCTAGACCTCACTCCATTTTTAACCGTAAGCTGTTTAACGGCAATATGGAGGCCTTCATTCAGGTATTAGCCCATCTGTGCTCTTTGTCTCTCCATGAGCTCAGCTGCCTCGCTAGCAGTCCTTGGGGGTTCTCTTGCCTTTGCCCACTCTTTTACCCAAATGTTGGCTCCCTCGTGCACTGACTGTCCTCTTGCTCATTGCCTTGTCTTCAGTCTCGCAATTTAGGAAAGACAGAGTGAGGTGAAAACCAATCAAACACGTTCTGGAGATGGTTTGATTTCTTAAGTGCTGCACATGTGCGGGGTTTGCTTTTAACATTCTTTCTTCCGTGAGCCCCAGCCTCCAGACACTGAATTTATTCATGCGTGTCAGTTGGCCATGCACCAGCCATGCTAGGCTATGCAAATAAACACATTGCCACATCCACTCTAATGCTCAATTAAACAGGGGAAGGCAGACAGAGTGTGCATCAACATCAGTGGGAATAAACATCAGGATTCAGTGAAGCTACAACTATTAGTCGATTAATTGTTTCCAAATGTTCCCTTGCTCTAGGTTCTAATTTGTTACTATTTCCTCTTTTTATTGTCTTATATGATAATAAAGGGAATATAGTTAGCTATTACCTTGGGCTTTATAAGATTGTGATGGGCATTTGTCACTATATTGTGACATTTTACAGAACAAACGATTCAATCAGTGAATCCAGAAAATAACGGGTAGATTAATTGTTAATGAAAATAATTATTAAGTTGCATCTCTAGAATTCAGCCTTTAGTTTTCGTCTCTGTCAAACAGTCTTTTCTGGCTGAAAAATGATTAACTGTATGTAGCACCCTCACCCTCTCGGTTAGCACACTCCCTCCCACACACTTTCCCGCAGAGCCATGTCCTCCCGTCTCACACCCCACATGGCACTGATGCTTTTCTCTCAGGCCAGGCCTCCTCTTTTTCTGTTTCTGTACAATCTGTCTCTCTCACTAACCTGTTGTGGTTGTTGTTGTTACCTCTCTTCCTCTGTCTACGTGCCTTACTGCTCTCTGCCCAGGGGAAGACGGAATGTCCGTGCCAGGAGTCAGGTACTCTGTCTTATAGCAGGGCGGGTTCGTCATTCTCTGTTCAGTATGCTAACCAACATTTCTGTGCCTCTGACCTGTTGTTCCTGTGAAAATACTGTAGTGATAGTAAAATATGGTGGTGCAAACACTAACACAATTTTGTTCTGCTTATTTTTGTTCTATACACTTATCAGTTTTTTTTATAAAAAAGATGAACAATGTTCACTCAACTCTGCTGGCATGACAATTTGTTTTTTTATTATTATTATTTTTTATTTATTATTTTTTTTGGTTATGTGCTTCCAATAATGACCATTTGAATCTGTCTGGTAGGACTCAGGTCAAGCTATACCAGTGGTGGTTGAGAGCTGCGTTCGATACATCAATCTGTATGGTAGGTTCCTGTTGTGTTCATTTGTTGTCTTTCACAAAATGTCTGTGCACACAGCAACATGTGCTTTCTCATAATTTGTGTCTCTCTTTTAATATAAACTGACATTTGTTCTTATTAAAATTATTAACTTGAGTAGTTGTGTCAAGGATCCATACAGGAATGCATTTTTAAGACATTGCGAACATATAGGCAAAGCATACTATGTTATTATGTTTAATAGGAATGTCCTAAGCTGAACTTGTTTTTTTGTCTACAAATAGAGCTTTTACAGGTCTAAAATACCACAGGAACTCCGGAACCTCACCTGTATTTCAAGCTGAAATACCAGGCACTAAATTATTACCTCCACCGTAGTTCCTGGTACCAACAAATTCCACACCCTGTGGGTAGTAATTTCCTTTGGCCCAGGCCGTCCTATTGAGGCGGAGTTTGCAGTGCTAGAGATCACTGAACACAAAACGTGCAGCTGCTACAACTGTACAGCTTCATTTACACTATTATTATACTACTAATACTATTATTAGGATGAAGGGTAGAAACAGCACAATGTTTTCTTGATGTGTAAAATGTTTCTGCCATCATTTTATAATCTATTACAGTCTTATTTGCTTAATCTTCATGGTTTTTCAGATGTGGTAGAAACACAAACAGGAAATTGCACTTGAACTTTAAGTTCCTGTTTTAATTCCTGTTGAATTCTGATCTCATAAAATCAAATGCTCATTAATGACAACTGCCTGTTTGTGAATATTGTAGTGAAGACAGACGTTATTATAACTTAAAACAAATAAAAAGGACCAGAAAAAATGACTACTTCACTAAAAATTTCAACCAAGACCGTAATGATTAATAAGTCGAGAAATCTTCAAGCAGGGGACAGCCTTAATGTCATAACACCTTCTTTCATTTATCTTTTGCTGCTGCAGACTGCACTGGTCTTTCAAATCAAGTCTCACACCATCACCGCCTCATGTCTGTCGCATACATACAGTACATACTCACATTCACAATGTAGCCTAAGCTAACAGTTGTTATTGGGTTTTGTCTTTATTTTCATTTCTTTATGTGATATTTACCCTTCTGGCTGTGTTGGTGGCCTACGTGCTGTGCCTATACTATGATGTCTGGTTACTATTCTTATACTGTAAATAAATTCAATTCCCCCCCCCACACACACACACACACACATTTTCTTTCTATTGTGCGCTAATGCCTTTCTCTGTCCACAGGTCTTCAGCAGCAAGGTATATTTCGAGTTCCAGGCTCCCAGGTCGAAGTCAACGATATTAAGAATGCATTTGAAAGAGGTTAGTCCCAGTGCACCATCTTCTCTTGATTGATTTTAAATTGTGTTTGGCCCACCTCAAAAGCCACAGTCTCTCACACGGGCCTCTAAAGTGCAAATAAAGAGCCCATGTGTCACATGTAACTAGGTAATGGACATGTAAACCATTTTAGATGCATAATACATAAGCTCAGCATCTTGGAGTTATAATAAATGAGGAAACATAACTGCACTCTCAGTGTTTATATTAACCTCCTAACTTGAATTACACAAACACATGCCTCAGTGCCATGTTACGTGAACACTCATAGCAGTGAATGATTAATGAGTGAATTCAATGTATGCTTTGCCTATAGGAGAGGATCCACTGGTGGATGATCAGGCTGATCATGACATCAACTCTGTGGCAGGCGTTCTTAAGCTCTACTTCAGGGGGCTGGAAAACCCGCTGTTCCCTAAAGAGCGATTCCTCGACCTAATGTCCACAACAAGTGAGTCACATTCCAGGAAAACCTCTAAAAACGTATTTAGTGTAGCTTTCTATATATTTTTTCACTCTTTCTTTGTTTTTTTTTCTTTTTACTCCAGAGCTTGACTCAGGTGCAGAAAGAGCTCATCACCTTCAGCAGATAATTGTGACTCTTCAGCGGCCTGTGATCATTGTCATGAGATACCTTTTTGCATTTCTAAATCAGTAAGTCCTGCCACAACAAATTTCACTTGTTTGACATTTGGGAACGTGAAACTAATTGCTTCTGTCTTTCCAGTCTTTCTCAGTACAGTGATGAGAACATGATGGACCCCTACAACCTGGCTATTTGCTTCGGCCCCACATTGATGCCAATACCAGATGAGCAGGACCCTGTGTCCTGTCAGGCGCATGTTAACGAGGTCATTAAGACCATTATCATCCACCATGAGGCCATCTTCCCGACCCAGCGTGAGCTGGAGGGACCTGTATATGAGAAGTGCATGGCTGGTGGGGAAGAGTACTGGTAAGTACAAGACGAGATGTCCAACATGTGTAAGTGTATAGTTTATGGGGTGGATGTGGCTCATGGGGTACAGCAAGTAGTCCACTAATCACAAGGTTGGTGGTTGCTGATCCCCAACTTGTGAAGTGCGTTGGATGAAAGCTCTATTTATATGCAGCCATTTACCGCCCATTTTTCTCAATTGTTAACCTAACATAAAGAAGCTTAGACAATACGCAATACTAAAATATCTTCTAGTTATGTAGAAAGTGGAAAAGAAATGATCTGTGGACAGATAATTCTTTGTAATACTTTATCCACTGCTTAGTGAGATAAATAAAATAAAAAAAGGCTGAGGACATAAACTTGTGGCCAGACAGCCACCAAAGATAGGATGTTGGCTTTTTTTTGTACAGTAGTCCTGTTTTCTATAGTTTCTTTTATTCTCATTTGTAGGACACTGTCAAGCAGGAGTATTTTATTATATTAGTTTGTTGTATTTATGTTAGACTAGACCAATAAGCATATTACAACCATAACCATATTCATACTTTTTTTTATTTTAGATGTCTGTCGGTTCTATTGTGTTTCTAACTATTTGACTCCATATTCCTCCATACAGTGAAAGCCCCCATAGTGAGCCAGGAGCTCTCGACGAGGTAGACAATGGTACCGGGCCTAACACTAGTGATGAAGGTGAGATGCCAAACGCAGTCAGTCCACTGTAAGGACTGCAGCTGTAACTGTAAGAGCAGAAAGAAATCAAATTGCTCAAATTGCTTTGTGTTGCAGAGTTGGAGCAGATCGAGGCCATAGCGAAGTTTGACTATGTGGGCCGAAGTCCTAGAGAGCTTTCCTTCAAGAAAGGAGCCTCTCTGTTACTCTACCTGCGAGCCTCTGAGGACTGGTGGGAGGGCCGACATAACGGTGTGGATGGGCTGATTCCACATCAGTACATTGTGGTACAGGACATGTGAGTAAGATACATTAGGTCTGAGAAGCCCACAAAAAGACAACCACAATAGGATTTGAGTTGTATCAAACAGATATTACTTTAGTATAAAACAGCATCAGAAAAGTGATTCAATCAAGGAGTCAGTACCTTGGTTCTGCTGCAGGACAACTGCTACTTTGGGCTCGGTCATTATTTATGTTGCTCCAGAGCTGCTATAGAGCTGCAAGAAGGTACATTTTTGAAAGTGGACAAGCACTTACGTCACTCCTCTAATGCAGCCTTTAATTTCTACTCGGGGGCCCTTTCCTGAGAAACACTCTGGCATCACAGTGCAGGTAACAAAATTAAAACCAAATAAAGAAGAAGAGTAATGTATGTACTATCAACAGTGGCTTCCAGGGACTGATAAATGATTAATTTCGTCTGTAAAAGTAATGAGGCTCACTGTGCTGATGACATTTTGGATTTTTGTGTTTGTGTCCCAAGAATATACATGTTAAGGATACGTGTGTGCGGTTCGAGAGATTAAACTTCTACAAAATTCGATCTCTCAAAGTAAAAGCCAGTATTAACATTACCTGAGGACAGAAGCTATTACTCGAGATCAATCTCTTCTGTCTGTCTGTATCAGGGATGATGCGTTCTCAAATAGCATTCAGAGGACTGACACTGAGGCCAGCGGTGAACCACACCACGATGAAAGAGCCTCGTTGAGAAATGACCACCAATCTCCTTGCGAACACACACCTGAGCACCGCTTTGGAGCAGCACTGGGAAGGTGGGGTTAGTTTAAGCTCCATGGGATGTATGCCATAGGTAGTAAAGAGGGGGCACGAGCATGTACACATGGTTTAGACAGGCATTTTAATTTCCCATGCAAGTATTGCGAGTCAAGCCATTCCAGTCAAGTCTCAAACTGTGACTTTTCTTAGGGTGAGGGTGCGATCAGATGGAGCTGCAGTTCCACGCCACAGGAACGGCGCTGATAGTCACAGCCCCAGCCGAGCTGCAGACCAGCCCCCTAGGGTTATGCCTCGGCCCTGCAGCCCACACAAAAAAACTGTTAGCAGGGGCCCAACAGACAGTCCAGAGAAGCGGCGTCTCACCACATTTGGCAGTCTGGGCAATCACCCAGACAGAAAGACCTTCGTCGACAGCCACTCTCAACGGTCTTCACCCAGCACCACTCGGCATGCAAGTTTGGGAGATCACAAAGCCCTTGAGGCTGAAGCTCTCGCTGAGGTGGGTGTCAACATTTGAATGGACTTTGAAATAGACAAATACAGTGGAAGCTCCATTGACTCAGCCACTGCAAGCTGATTTTAGTCAGGGGTAGTCAGGGGCGGGTACACATGAGGTCAGAGGTTTCAACACATGATTATTAAAATGTATAATAATACAATTTAAATAAATAAATGTTTTATTGTATGCAAATTGCTGTATTATTAATTCACAAACCCTACATAAAATAATGTAGTTTTTGTTGATAGAGACCTTATACTTTGATAGATCAATATTGTATATGCATCTTTACTAAAACTAACAATACGATTTTGAAAAGTGAGAGAGACATGTCTCCCCATTCTCCAATGGAAGTTACACACTTGGTTCTAGTTACTTCTTGCCTGATTGTTTGATATATATATTTCTAAATGTCAACTTACATTTTCCCTCTGCTCATGTTTACCAGGACATAGAGAAAACAATGAATACAGCTCTCCATGAGTTGCGTGAGCTGGAGCGACAGAATGTAGCCAAACATGCCCCGGATGTTGTTTTGGACACACTGGAGCCCCTCAAACACCCTGGTCAAGATCCGCCTGGCAGCCCTCTCCACACCATGGTGATCAGGGATCCAGAAGCGGCCCAGCGACGTAGCAGCAGCAGCTCTTCTTCTGAGACCATGACTACTTTTAAACCTGCTCTGTCGGCACGTAGACCAAATGCCCCTCTTAGGCCCCCGCCTGTCAGACCCGTCCGGCCTGCTCCTGTGATTGGACAGGGCCAGGGACCACACCGCTCCAGCAGCTCTAGTTCCTCTGGTCTGGGCAGCCCAGGCATCACGCCCACTGACAGGATCTTTCCTGTCAAACCTCCCTCCCCATCACCATCCACCTCCTCCTCATCCTCAGACAAACAAGGTAACATGTAGCTGGTTGAAGAACTACGTGGATTCTGAGTGATTGTGATTACCATCACACCTCGCCACCTCTTTCTGACAGCTAAACAAACATTGACACCGGGTCTGTTTGATGAATATTTCCACTAATCTTGTATAGTGTAGGACTGCTACTGCAGCTTTCTGACAACTGTGTGCCCATGCATTGACTTGTTGGTGGACAAGTCGACATACTGTATTACAATATTACACAGAAATAGGATTTAAATCTATGAAAATGATTTTATAAAATGCTACCATGCTGAATAGTCATGCTGGATAAAAAAGGGATGCACTGGAAAATGCTTCTGTTTACTGAAATCTGACAATGAAACATTGCATGTTATTAGGTTGCAAAAATGCTGTAAGCTTGGACTTTGTATCTGGTTTCCTGTTCCATTGTGAGGGATCACTTAAGGGAATATTTTACCACTTATTACATAGACATCCAGTCTGTGCTGGTGGTCTATGTAGTCTGTTCAAACGGCAACTCCTTGGGCACCATTAATATTGACAGAGACGTTTCCTTAGAGTCTGTCCCACAGTGGCAGCTTATACCAACAGGCATACACCGTGGCTGTGTCTGAAATCACTCTATTTACTACGTAGTGCACTATATTAACTGTCTGCCATTTTATTTGAGTGTGTGAGTTCTGACTGGGAGATTTACACCTATGTGGTGCCCTCAAAAAATCTAACAATGGAACAAAAAAAAAGTAGTGTGCATGGCATGTAAACTCTTTTCGGCCAACACGAAATTGGGTGTTGGGAAATCTGAATGCATTGTTCACTTTGGGGTAAAGATTTGAGTGTCTATTATATGGGGAGATGTGAGTATGTGAAATGAGGGAGTGATTTCAGACACAGCCAGGGCTGAATGGTAAAACCAGGGTTTAATTGCATTAAGCTGATGTTCTTCTAATGACAACTGGTCCAAGGAAATTACATCTATATTAGAGCCAATATTTAATAAATAAATAAATAAATAAGATTTTGGCACCTAATTTAAAATAATGCTGTAATTATACAAAAATAATGCACACAGTCACACTGGCTAAATGAAAATATCCTCCAATGTTTCTCTTAAAATGCTCAATCCATTTATTTCCACAAAAAGAAGAGTAAGAAGTTCAAGAAACTTCTGTTTTGGTTTCCATTGGGATTGGTCAACGACTGAAACACACATAATCCAAACAGCTTTGTCAATCGCAGAGTGTAGCTGCTGCAGTCTGGACAGTTGGTGGCCAGTCTGGTCACTGGCCGATAGCCTGGATTGGGCCAAGTTAACTGGTAGCAGTGCAGCAGCATTTTTGTTGCATTTCCTCAGCAGTGGACCAATGAATCGTATCTCAGCCAATGAACAGCGTTCGTTCATTCATCTCAGAACAGGTCAGTGCACAGCAGAAGAAGACCAGGCTGCCAGGTTACAGTTACACAGAGAACATTAACAACTATTATGGACATTGTAGACATACCACCCCTATAACTAATACAAGGAAATAAAGATGAAAATCAGTGAAATGTTCTATAGTCATCTCTATATATAAAATGATTAACTGTGTTACCTCAATAAACAGGTAAAACGTTTCCCTACAACTTGACTAATGCACTTATAAACACTACAGGGAACTGTGCTGCATTTATAGGTTCTGTATTTTTTAAGTTGTACTAGAAACATGATATAGCACATCAGTATCATTAAAGCTTACATAATGTCTAGATTGGACACGGTCCGTTCAGGCTGTGTGGGTGTTTAGATGAACTTGTTTACTGTTGGTGGTGTTTGTCGTCTGTCCTATAAGGATGATCAATATGTATTTTAAAGTGTAATAGGTACGTTGGGTTGAATATATACATACTGTTAAAGGATACTTGTATAAATAACATTGTATGATAGGAACAGGATATATTATCATGTCTAGTCTGTAGATTTTTGTAACTCTTATCCTTGCACAAACATTAACAAAACAATAAATCAGTGAAACTTCACAAAAGCTTCTCCTTTTATTGTCTTTTGACAGTGCTGATAGTTATGACTATCATGGGCAAAGTGCACCATATTTATTGGAAATGCAAGCAACATTGTATCTATACAGATAATAGTAGCTCTGCATTATTTTCCTTTCTTTAGCTTGAATGTCATACATGACTTTCAATTCAATTCAATTTTATTTATATAGCGCCATATCATAACAAAGTTATCTCAGGGCACTCAATCACATGGAGCCGGTCGAGACCAACTTCCACACACACAAAGACCCAAC
>JAVQJL010096865.1:0-11884 GCA_036024295.1 Nannoperca obscura
AGATAGATAGATAGATAGATAGATAGATAGATAGATAGATAGATAGATAGATAGATAGATAGATAGATAGATAGATAGATAGATAGATAGATAGATAGATAGATAGATAGACAGTCAGATAGATAGATAGATAGAAATGCAACCTACCTGGAGTGTAGATGTGCTCTGGAAAGGTGGTGTCGAGGCCGGGTGAGGAGAGAGAGAGACAGACATTCATTAACATGCATGCTAAGCCCTTGGGTTACCATGGCTACTTACTGTACATGCACACCTGTCCAGGGTTACCGTGGTAACATACATGCAAAGTCCACGCAAACGTCACAATGGATACCATGCGGCACTGGTAGCCAAAACTGAGGTTTGTATATATATATTATATATAATATATATATATATATGCACATAGCTGCATTAAAGGAATGCACAATCTCTCTCTATGACTCCATAGAGCGCACACACACATACCCACCCACACTTGTAGATACAGAGGTTGGAGGGGGTATGTGCAAAAATATTCTTTCCTACCTGTATGTTTGGATTCAAGAGCTGTTTACCCCAGAACTTACCTTGCAGCCGCTTCCTCTCCCCAGAGCCCCCTGACAGATAGCATGCAACACGCGCACACACACACACACACACACACATTCAGTCTCACAATCTCTCTCTCATTTGCTCTGTCGTTTATACATACTCTAACATTGACTATGGCAGTAATAATGATGTGAAATAGCAGGAAAACATGTAGGGATGGATTAGCAGTGCAGGAAGACGAGGGGCATGCATGGTTCACTACTGAGACTGTGTGTGTGTGTGTGGGTGTGTGTGTTCGTGTGCATATAAAATTCCGTGTGTGTTTGTTCGTGTGCATATAACATTCTGTGTGTGTGTGTGTGTGTGCGTGCTCATCTGAGTGTTTCCTTGCCTCTGCCCTTGTGCTGGTAGCATGGCAGAAACAGGTGGAGCCATTAGCATGCTAACAGCGATTTGCCCTCAAGGACAATGCAAGCCAGGCCAGGCCTAACAAGCCAGGTTCACTCTGCCTTCACTGGAGGGCACAATGGCTTAGACAGTGATTACATTTATGCATAACCCTGCACAAACTCTCTTCCCTGTATTTTGAATATTTCAAATAATATTTTTTCTCCGAAACTGACATATTGTTGTGCTTTGGTTCAAAACCCTGATAAATAGCTCTCTCCCCACACTGCTATTAAAGATTTAATATACTGTCTTTCAGGGGAGAAAAGATGCTTTCATTATATAGTTATAATGTATTACTTTGTACATGTTTCTAAGCTTGTCATAAATCTGAAAAAATATTAGTGTGAAAAAATGAATCATTAGGGAGCCTTGAAGATATCATGTAACTGTAAACGTGTATGGAAACTAGCCCTGCCACAACCAAATTGCTTATTTCTAGCTTCAAATGTGGATCCTTTTTTTCTCTATTCATTCATTCCATATTAAAGATCCATAACAGAATTTCTTTCTAATTTTCAGAGGGTTATAATTTTATCTCAAAGCTTTATTGTGCAGCTTCAGTGAGGTGGCTGGGTTCAAAATAACAATAACTTCAAAGTGCCATATACAAGATAAACCTTTATACCCGAATCTGTCTGACTTATAAAACAATGACAGCCTGGACTCACATACTTGCAAATAATGATCATCCTTATTTCCAATAAGTCAACTCTGGTTCCACCACATACAATCAACATTTTACAAAACCTTAGATGCTGTGAACGTTATATTTTTTCTTTACTCAAAAAGGAATTTTGACCTGAGCTTTTATTCCCTTCTCCCTTTGCCATCCACTTCATTTCTCTCAGATGCAACCTTTAAATGTTCTACTCCAAAGTGCCTCAGTGCACCTGAAGAGAGATTTCTTTTGACATATTATAAGTTGGTGTGAGTTATTTTCTGGTAGTGATACTGATGCATGGATATCAGCTCTGCCTGCGGATTCTGCGGTCGGAGATATCCCACTGAGCCGGCATCTTGTCAGACTGAAATGAACAACCGTATGTAGGGCCAGTTTTCAAAAAACATTTTATACCACAACAAAGCACTCAGCTAAATTTTTTTAACCATCCACAAAGAATACATCATCTGCTCAGTTCTCCTCTCAGACCTCTCTGTATCTCTGAACTATTTTCAGAGAATGAGTTCCATGATTCAGAGAGGTCTAAGATAAGAACCCAGCATTGGAAGATGTTTTTGCACTCTGTTGTCCGTGACTTATGTTTTTGTTAACTGGGCCCATTTGCTGCGGTTTATTTCTTTCTTTATTTCTGCAAAGCTGCTGGTTCACTGGAATAGCTCTATACCTAGAATCCTGTGCTAATGTCCATGAATTACCGTAATATCACCAGTGAGTAACTGAAGACAAGACATAAAATAACCTTTTATAATACCTTTTATAATAACCAGTCATTGAGCTACTCTCAATTTCCACCATCATCTAACCATTATACTCTTAAGCCAGCAGCACTTTCTACCTAAATTCTGAAATGTGGATCTCAGAAACCCAGAAGAGACTAGAGAAATGAACGAGAATCAACGCCTTTTATTCTTATTTGGTGCAGAATACTAACATTTTCTTTTCTGATTTCATGTGTGTATCCAAGCAGACCTCCTAACTGGAACTATTTTATGACACTACTATTACTAACATCGGCAACTACTGCCAAGAGAAAAAATTATGTTAGCACTTGTTCTTCACAGCAACACTTGGCATCATTCACAATTGAAATTTGAGTCCATCTCTAGGAATACAAAACAGCCCCTTAATAGGTATAAGTAGCCTCTTGCCACACAACAAAGTGCCAGTTCAAAGAAGGCATTGTATCTGGTGAGAGCCTTTATGTAAAATGTCTGCACCTTCCATTTAGGCTGTAGAGCTACACTGCTATTAGGTACCTCAGTGGTGCTGTGACTAATGGTGGTGCTGGAGCCTGCACGCTGTGTGAATGTGTTTCTCCACGAGTTAGTATGCTTGTGTTACATGTGTTTGTGCAGGTATGTATGTGTCAGTGCTGTCTGTGTCTCCCACTGTGCGCTAACCCAAAGCAATACAGCACACTGGATTAGATTGAAGTAGATCACATGTAATTCTCAGTGTAGCACTGAGTTCTGAGCATCATAGCTTCACCTGACACTTCCTTAACCTATAGACAAATCAACCAACGATTATTTTATGATTGATGAATCCGTCATGTTATTTAGATGTATCAATGTTGTTGTTCAATTTTTTAGTTCATAAAATACCCCCCAAAAATATTTTTTAAATGCCCCTCACTATTTTCCTCAGCACCAGGTGAGGTTTCAAATTGTTGTTTTGTCTGACTAACAGACCAAAACCCAAATAATATATTCAATTTACAATGATACAAAACACAGAAAAGAATCAAATCCCAGCATTTAGAAGCTGTATCTTAAATGTAATTTTGCAACAAATTATTATTTTCAAGATCAATTAATCTGCAGATTATTTACTTAATAATCCTTTTATCTACATACCACAGCCCAAGCTTGTTTTCTTGAACCATGAGTCCAAAGCGCAAAAATATTCAGTTTATTGAATTTACAAAGAAAAACATCAAATTGTCACATTTCAGAAGATGGAACCAGCATTTCTGCTTAAAAAATGATTATCAAATATCAAAATGGTTGCTGATTCATTTTCTGTCAAGCAACTAATTAAGTCATTGACTAATCATTGCCACTCTACTTAATTCAATTGAATTAAGTCAATTGATTAATCATTTCAGCACTAGTGAGAAGAAGGTGGGGAAGGTAGCACTGGCTACTTGCTTGGTTCAGACCAATGGTCAGGACAGTGAGCCATTATTGCCTTAAGGATGCTTGTCATACATAAACATACATACACACACGCTCACCACCACAAACATGTAAATACAGTAGATTTGTGTGGCGGACATGATGCCTGAAGTTAATAGGAGGGAGGGCGAGATTGGAGCTGAGGAGTGGGGGTAGGGAGGAAGAGCGAGGACAGAGAAACACTCCTGGCATGAGGTCTCCCTATTACTCCTGTCTCCATGGTAATCTAGGCCATCCCACCATCCACTAAATGCTAGGGTGTGATATTGTGGGTGACTAAAGGGAGGTGTGCTGACAGCGGTGGTGGGTGGGGTGTGAGGTCAGGTCGGTGACAAACAGTGGTAGTGCAGCAAGGCCCCTGACGTTTCTGGCAGATGCATTGTGTCATAAAATATATATATATATACTGTATATATACACAGAGGTTTAAAGTGCTATTGATTAAGCATGCAAATTTGCTCTGTGAATGAACTGAAGCAAATCTGGTGACACATACAACTAAGCAGAAGGAAATTAATGCATTTGCAGTACTGGCCATAACAAGGTAGCTGAGTTCATTAAGCAGCTGTTTCATTTTTGTAATGGCTGTCATTACAGCACCCTGTTTATTGGCACTTGTATTGACCAAAGGCTTGTTTGACTGCATTACGGGAGGGTGTTCTTGAAGAGTTGAAGAGATATTAAATCATTTGTGAAACAGCATTTTTCTTTTGAAAAAACATAAAAGTTTTATTTTGTTATCAGGCTGTCTATTGTCACAATTCTTCATCTTTATAAAGTAGTACTGACAGGACACTATTTTATATTTCCTCTTTTAAAATGCATAAGAACACTGATACAAAAACACATACTGTACACGCTCACACATACACAAACAGAGCATCTTAACAGGCTGCAAGCTGTTCATATTAATGGCAGGCTATAGATCGTAAACACTCCATTTCAACACCTTATGTATTGTACCTCTGAAGCCCATCTAGAATCAATGCAGATCCATTAACACAGGCAGCCAGGTGTCAGCAATGTAACAACCACTGATTTTCAGCCTCTTAGCCTAGTTCCAATTAAAGTCTCTCAACACGAGCCAACAACCACATCCATAATAGATCTATATGGTTATTGTGTTTTGCCAAACACACCAACTGAGCCCATCAAGGCGTTAGCACTGCCAGGCAGGTAACGTTTCTCAGTGACTTTCAGGAATTTGCCTCAAATCTCCAGACTCTCAAGCTTGACCGTGTGGATGCAGCTCAGAACAGCTGTTCTCAAGCTCTCAGCTTCAGCTTCACTAAACCGGCTGCACTTCTTGGGAGGGGGCTTAGCTCGGAGCTCTGGAGATACATACTGAATTGGCATTGGCAGCTATAAAAAATCAATATCACACATAATCAGTATGAATGTCCTACACTGTTTGTGAAGGCTGCTGTTCCACACACACCAATTGAAGGTAGCTGTGAAGGTGTGAGTGAAAAATAGATGTCTACACTGAAGGACCTGGTGTTTGGAACTGGAGGTATGAATTTGGAGACGTGCATCAACAAATGTATATGCATGTGTGTAATTAAGTGTTTGTATGTGTATGTAAAGGATGAGATGTATATGATGGGTCAGCATGGTTCTGGGCCTTACCTTCGCTGCAGTCATTGCCTTGGTAACCGGTATCAGAGCAGTCGCAGACGGCCTGGTTGTTGACCACGCTGCACACCCCTCCATTCTGGCACTGGTGATCCGGCCCACAGCCAGCTGTTACTGTGACGCCCTCCGAGCTGTCCAGCGTCACCAGTGAGCCGTTGATGCCCACCGCCGTGATCCAGCCACGGAAGGCGGGGTGTTCCCGAACCGAAGGGGATGTGAGGCGCAAGGGTGAAGTGTGGAGATCTGGCGTCACCCCGCCCATGAAGGTGTGGCTGAATACTGTCATGTCTCTTCTCTTGCTCTTCACTTCTGCCCATCCCTCCAGTCGCCCGTCCACCTCCAACGAGGTGTTCCTCCAGTCCCGCTTGACACGCACCGCGTGCCAGTGTCCGTCACTCACCGCCACGCCTGACTGCAGCTCGGCTGGTTCAGCACAGAAGATGGAGAAGCGCAGGCGTAGGTGGCCGTGGAGAAGCAGCAGCTCCAGGAAGTCGCAGAAGCCCTCATCATCCAGGTAGAGCAGCAGGCCCTCCTGGCTGTGAGTCCGCAGGCTGAAGCTCAGCACACTCTCGCAGCAGGCGTTCCACACTGGAAACCGCCCCCACTGGCTGGACACACCTCCAAACTCTAAAACCTCCCCTTGGGCATGGCCCCCCACGCTGCACAGGCACAGCCCCAGGAAGAGCAGGGGGGCTGCCGCCCAAACACACACCGCCATTACACTCATACACACACTCGCTCTCACACTCTCTCACACACACACACACACACACACACACGGAAGGAGATGGAGGCTAGAGCTGAGGCGTTTCCTCTAGCCTACAGCTCATGGTGACAACTGTAGAACACCTGCTATGTGTCTCAGGTGCACTCTTGGTAGTGCTCCTTACAAGGGGAAGCTCCCACAAGGTACAGCTCCAGTGAGGGAGGGAGTCAAACAGCAGCTCCCTCCGTCCTTTCAGCACGCTCAGGGAATCTTCTTTTGCCTTGGCCTGGTGTTTGTGTCTTCTCTGAGAAGATCAATGTCTTCTCTCCATTCAGTCTTTCAGTCTTCACTTCTGACACATGAGATTCCAGGTGTGTGTAGTTGTGTGTGCATCTGTGTGAGTGTTAGATACATGATGAATAGGATGTGAACTCCATCTTTGTGCCCTAGATAGGGCCTTATCCCCCATGAAGGCAACTCCCCACGGAGTATGAGTGAGTGTGTGTGGGTGTGTGGCTCACACATTGGTAATGGAGAGAAATGACACCGTCATAGCAGAATTTTCTCCCCCTCCTCCCTGTCTTAGTAGGGCAAGACTTAAAGTGTGTGTGGGCAAATATGTGTGTGTGTATGTGTGTGTGCGAGTGAGGTATGCGTGTCTCTCACTGCCACGTCATCACTCTCTCCAGCGACCTACAGAGAGAACAGAGACGGCACAATCAACCAGGGTCACACACGTAAAGACGCATGCACAAACTCTGGCACACACACACACACACACACACACACACACACACACACACAGCATGTGCACGAGCTTGCTATTATTCTCAAATTACTCTCTCTCATGCATTTTGTGCACTCCCACACTCTCTCTCTCTCACATACACACAGGCAGACACACAGACATCACATTGTCATATTAGACATTTAACAGGCCCAAATCAAGACCGCCCATTACCATACTGAACATACACACTAAAACCTGGATTTTTACTTCCACACATCCCACACAAAGATGACTTAAACACATAAACACAGCGCATGCACGCGTACGCGTACACACACACACGAACAGCACCTCCTCAGTAGAGCTCCCATCATGCCGCAGGAGATTTTTATAAGGTGGCATACCTGCGACTGCACATTTTAATCACTTTTGAGACTTCTTATTCTTATTCCCACCAACGAGACATCTTAACCAACCACCACTGTTTTGTTTTTTGTTTGTTTGTTTGTTTGTTTTTTACAGGAATTAATAACGGTTATCGGTGGGCACCTCTCGCTACCGTCAATAATTCCGTTAGCTACATCACAAAGAGCGGGAGCAGCACCGCGCGATGCGGTGGATGACTCAAACCTTTATCGAATTAACGGCTTCAATGCTCATTTCTAATAACTCAACACATTCACACACCATGGCGACAAAATGTACACACACGGGAGGCTACACACAGTTTATTCTCCGCGTCTCAAATATTTGAAAAAGAGAAAAGCGGGCGACATCACAATTATTGATAAACGAGGTGAATGAATGCGGTTGAAATATCGATTCTCGATTTGCGGCCATACCTCCTCTCCATTTTTTTCTTCTACACTCCCGCTACTTGACTACACCGGAGGTTCAGTCTCATCACCTGCGCTGTACAACTACAGCGTAGCTAACCGGTAACACGATAATTACTTTTTCTGTTTATTTTACAAGCTTATTGTGTTATATTTAGATTTTTGAAAATACAACCGGTAACGGTGATGTGACAGCCTCGCCCCGATATACAAAAAAACAACCTAACAGCGGTTTTCCCCCCTCTATGCAGGAACATATGGGCTAGAAAACCGACCTACCTCACACACGTCCTGTGGTTCCGTGGCAACAGTGCGGCGCGCGACTCATCGATTTCTCTTCCCATTTGAGGAGAATCTCAAAGCCGCGAGAGGAGAGAGAACCCGCGCGGCTGGTGGTAGGTAGAGCCGGTCTACCGGACGGGGACAAAATTATCACAGGCTCGCCTCCAGGCGACAAGGTGCTATTGGTCTCCCCCTTTCGCGCGCGCTCTCTCTCTCTCTCTCTCTCTCTCTCTCTCTCTCTTTCTCTCTAACTATCCTTCCCTCTCTCGCACTCACTCTCTGTTTGACTCAGTGTCTCTCTCTCTCTCTTCTCTCTCTCTCTCTCCGTTCTATTGAGGAGGAAAAGGTGCAGTCTGATGCTCTCCGCGAGCAGAGGGAGCGTCACGTGGTCGCAGAAAAGAGAGAGAGAGGGTGAGAAAGCGTGTGTGTGTGTGTGTGTGTGAGAGCGAGAAAGAGAGGATGGGCGGGGCCGCGCGTTGCTGCAGCACCTTGGACAGCGCGCACTCACCGCCCGCACGAAACAGAAACACAATTACCGGAGGCAGAATATAAAGCGAGAACCGGAGTAGATCCGAATGATTAAATCCGTGAGTGACAGCGACGACGGCCTTTACCTCTCACGTGCGACAGGAGCGAGAGTAAGGAAGACAGCGATTCAGTGAACTGTGGGGGAAGGACGGAATGAAAAGGAAACAGAAAAAGGCCGTGTCAATTTACAAACCTCTCACATTCTCACACTCACATACGCACACATAATTCACCCGAACAGACATAAACACGGTTCTTGATAAGCAAATACTCTTTATACGCTTTACAACATACAATGGATATTTTTAACAGATTTTTAACTTGCAACAGTTTGAAAACCTTTCCTGTTTCAACTTGTCCACATGTACATAATCAGTTCCATAACAAAAGGGTTTTCCCAGTTTGGTGTTGAAGATCTTAACCTCAAACCCATACAACACCTTTGGGATGAACTGGAACGCCAACTGTGAGCCAGGCCTTATCACCCAACACCAGTGCATGACCTCTCAAAGGCTCTCAAGGCCCCTGCAGCCAGGGGTGAGGTTTACTCCTGATGTGTATGTGTGTGCTGCACACTACAGTATGTGTGGTCAGGCGTATCCATTTTGTCTGATTTAGGTGGATGTTGCTTCAGACAGTAGGGTGTAATATTCAGGTGTCCACATACATTTGGGCCTGTGGTGTATTTACATTTATTCTACATGTACAAATATTCTCAAATACACACAATCCTGTGCATGATCATTAGCAAACACACATGCAGATACAAACTCGCTGTGCTTTGTCCCCCAGCCCGTCCCATGGAGGGACTTCAGCTGTGTTAAGCCCAGCACAGAGGTGCTCTCCCTGGGCTCTCTGGGCCAGCTGCTACTCTTTTTCTCTCTCTCCCTCGATCTGTATCTGTACTCTGACTAGCCAGCACATCTGCTTTACTCATTTTACTCTGCTTTAACACTCACCTTCATCGAGTGCTGGAGCTGAAGGAAGGAGGAGGAGGATGAGGAGGAGCAGTAGCACTAGAAAATTGGAAACTGAAGGCTGGGGCCTCCTGTAAAAAGAAAAACTCTGACCTGATCGTAGATGCCGATTCCAGATTTACTCTACAGAACTGATGAATGGAGCCGCATTAAGCAATATGCAGCCATCAACAGAACTCTCATACATCATTCAAATTTTTGTTGTCATCTATATCTGTGTCTGTTTGCAGTGGATTGTGCAGTCTGTACCAGCTGTTTGGTGCTATGAGATATGTGCTTATACATATTTACTTACCACACAGCTGGAGAACAGATATTAGAGGAAAAGGGGTTGACCAAAGAGACTCGCTCTGGGATAAAGAGGGGAGGTCTGAGCACTTTCTCACATGTTTTTGTGTGTACTTATATGTGAGGGAAGTGTAAGAGAGGGAAGAGAGGAGAACGAGACTGGGAGGAGGAGGAGGAGTTACTATGGAAACTATCTCAACATCAGCACCTGGTTTCTCATTGGACTGACCACCGCACCACCACCACTCCTCAAACCCCCTTATACTCTCCTCCTCCCCTGCCTCTCTCTCCCCTCATCCCTGGGCATGGCTGACCTTTTGGACCAAATGGCATTATCAAATAATAACATTTTTCCATCTCTTCTCCGTGCCATGGAAAACACCATGAACACTTCTGGTAGAAATCCATCTTTGGTGCAGAGGACCATTTTAATAAAAGGTAGAAGAACATGCAGAGATTAATTACTGCTCTGACAAAATCCAATTTGATGTGAAATGAAGTGTTAATGAAATAATAAACATTTAATACAATGATATGTTCATTCTAAACTAAAGATTTTGCAACAATCTCAATCTTATCAAGTAACGTTCGTTTATTTAGCCATAAATGTGTTGTTTACATGAAATAAGTGAAAGAATCTGCCAGTGCAGTCATACAACTCTTGTTTCAAGGATTTTGAAGAAACGCATGCCAGTGTCTTGCAAGAGAACAGAATGAAGCACACCGCTGCAGTAGAATAATGAAAAAAATTGATTTCTGGTTGAAATCTCATAACACAAGCAGATTTTTCATGACTAAATAA
Organism: Nannoperca obscura; assembly: GCA_036024295.1. Lineage (NCBI taxonomy): Eukaryota > Metazoa > Chordata > Actinopteri > Centrarchiformes > Percichthyidae > Nannoperca > Nannoperca obscura. Next base: position 10,625 of record JAVQJL010096865.1, read on the forward strand.
TAACACTTGATCATGTAGATATTTTTAGCAGCGAAGGTATTCTATTCAATTCTTTAAAAAAAATCCATTCTGAGAAAGTTATTGTTCAATTAAAACTCAGTGACAGATCTCCTTTGTGGCCTTTGTGGGAGCTTCACTTTTGCTTGACAAAATCATACCAGAAGAAATAACCATCTGCAATAATTCTGAAAGATTGAGCAGTGAACTTAAGGTAACTTGTTTTTAAAATGGATTTCAGAATGAAAGTTCCTTGTAGCCGATTAAGATAAAAACGAGCAAAATGGTCAGGCATAATGGAGGCTCTATTCAGCATGCTGCAAAGCAGGTTATCTGTTTCTACAAGAGCCATCAAGGCGTGATGTGATGCATCATCAGTCTGTAAGAGGCACAGGGAAATGCATTATACCATGAGCATTTTAAATTGCTGCGACTCTATCAGCCAACATTAACCGTGACAGATATGGTCCGCCTCCAATTGCATTAGTCTTTATTGAATGATGAGACGGAGGAGCTTCATTCTGTACATTCCTCCAACCACATTTGTTCCTTCTCTGCCTCTTCTCACTTCAACCTCTCCCTTCCTCTCCCTGACAGTCTGACAGCAGGCAGTGACCCCTGACTCTTTGCCTACTCAGCAGAGAGAAGGTCGCTGTATATGTGTGTCTCTGGGTGTGTATACATATTTTCTTTATATATGTGTGCGTGTGTGCAGGAGCGCTTGTGCACGGGTAAGATGTGTCTGAGCTGCCAGCAAAGAGAATATACAGCCAAAAATAAAAACTCATCTGTCAGCATCCAGTGGGTGTGTGTTTGTGTTTGTGCGGCCATATTTTGTGCTTGCGTTCATGTGAGTTTGTTCTACAGTGTTTGGAACTGAGCTTGAGACGGTGAGGTTTACCCACTTTGTGCTGTGAATGGTGACAAACGGGGCGGGGGGGCGGGAGGAAGGGAGGAGTGCCACATGTAGAGAAATCTCAGGTTTTTAATGTGATATGATACAAACAGTGGGATTATATATATGTAGAAGACTTACTTTGTCATTTAAAAGACCGTACATACACGGTGGTGAGAGCATTATGCTTATAAGGGTATCAATTGATGAGTCAGATAAGACAGACATCCCTGCTGTCATTCATACAGATAGTGTCACGACTGGTGGAACGAAGGACTGGACCCAAAAGCACGACTCACGAGACGAGGTTTTCAAAAGAACGCTGTTCTTTTATTGTGTATGAGAACACACTATGGTATACTTGGCTA
>JAVQJL010096871.1:0-32074 GCA_036024295.1 Nannoperca obscura
CCCCCCCCCCCCCCCCCCCCCCCCCCCCCCCCCCCCCCCCCCCCCCCCCCCCCCCCCCCCCCCCCCCCCCCCCCCCCCCCCCAAAGAAGATCAGATACTTGTCTGGGAGCAAACTACGGAAAGACTTTGTAGGTGCAAACAAATAAATCACCCATAGAGACTGAGCCTTAAACCATAACCCTGAAAGTTAAGGGAATTCTAGCAGGCGGTGTGTGGTTCTCCTGCTTATGTAGCGGCGGCCTCACCTCTGTGTATGAGCAGGTGAACCTCAGTGAGGATATCATGCAGGGCCAACCCTTTCAAAGTCTTCAGCTGAAGGATTTCTGTGCAGGAGGTGTTAGGGAGACTGAGCGGGTGTCAACGGGCGTCTCGTTTCTCGTTTCGTAGCCAATATTTCAAATCATGCAAAACATGTTACAGTCATGGCGTGTGTAATAACCTGAAGTCTGTAGTTTATTAACTGGCACGTTTGATGGTCACTGCAGCGAGCGTCTATCAACCTGACAGAAAGAAATGTGCACAACGTTCATAAAACTGAACACGCTGGTTTTCATTTCACAAGATGGGTGACAAACTGTTGTCCAGTCGTGTTTCTGGAGCGACGTATCCTGAAAGACAAGGATACGCTTGTAGGCCGCGGTGAAGTCTTTGTTGAGCGACCAGTCGAGGATGTTGGCTATATCTGAGCGGAGGGGGTGACCCGTGCAGGTGTACACCGTGTCCTCTGTGACCTTCTGGTACGCCATGCTGGTGCTCTGCAACCACAGATTACAGTTAACCTTTCTACGATATATAATAATAACAATAATGTCACGAGTTCAAACCACCGACACGTCGAGGACAGCGACACGAGGCGCGCTGGCCGACGTACCTGCAGGATGTTGAGCGATCTTCTCATGTCGCCCGACGACAACGTCACGATGGCCTTCATTCCGTCTGGAGTTACGTCGATTCTGCCACAGAGAGAGGCTCTCCTTCAGTTCACAGTCGGAGCTAAACACGTGCGACGTGTTGTAAACTAACAAACTAACAATCACTGACTGGTTTCTTCCATTTCAGGCTGAGAAGAGCTCCTTTATGTTTTGGGATGGAAATGAATTTCTACCAGTAGCGTGACAACAAACAGTGTAAAGAAGTGCCATGTTTTAAAGATATGGTTCCACTAGTTTTTTTAAGAGTAACACATATTAAAAGTAAGTGTGGGGATTATTAAAATCTCTTCGACCTCAGTTTGTTTTTACAGCAGACAGTAAGAGAGAGAGAGCGCGCGAGCGCGCGCACGCGCACACACACCTCTCCTGCTGGACTACATGCTCCAGCCGAGGGATCATCTGGTCCGGGGAAAGCGGGCCGAAGCGGAATCTGGTGCAGCGGGACTGCAGGGCCGGGATGATCTTGGACAGGTAGTTGCAGATCAGACAGAATCGAGTGTTTTCTGTGAACTTCTCAATCACTGAGACGGACAGACAGACAGAGAGGGGGGGGGTAAGAGTAGGAGAAAGCACAAGTTAGATATCCATGTAACTAAGAAATGTGAAAGATTTCTTGCATCCAAGAAGCTTTGAGCTGTGGGGACGCTTCCAGTCATCCACACTCTGTCCTTCCTGCATGCCACTGCTGTTTCTCCACTGCACGCTATTATAGATGACGGTAATGAAAGCTAATTTATCCAGAGATCAGAACGCTATATTATACAACTGAACTCCCTGAATCAACCCTTACAACCGACGGCTCAGATAAGCGATGGTGGGTTTTTATTGTTGGATATCAGGGTGCAGGAGCAGACCGGCTGCAGTCCGCCAGCAGCCGGAGCGTCTGGCTGCTCAGCGAGCCGTGTGGCTCACAGCGTGCGACGCCCCGGCCGAACAGATGGCTTACCTCGCCGCAGTGCATTCTGGGCATCCTGGGTCATGGCATCGGCCTCGTCCAGGATCACCAACTTGAAGCCCTTCCTGGAGGACAAGAGATGAAGGAAAACGGCAGCAGTTTGAATCGTTCCCCTGGGTTGCAGATAAAGGAGCATTAAGACTCATTTCTGAACGTGGATGTGGGGTCTTACTTGAAGATGGTCCTGGTGCTGGCGAAACTCAGAACGGGACCTCGCACAACATCGATACCCCTGTCGTCTGATGCGTTTAGCTGCAAAACAAAATCTGTCAAATATCACTTTTAAAAAAGGATGCACGGTCTCGCCCCGAAACCCCCGGAAAATGTCAGCAGAGGCCTTCACGCCCGGCGCCCCAGAAGCTTGTAACGAGGAGGAGTTGTGTACCTCCAGCACCATGGAGTTGAACTCCCGGTCCTTGTACAGCTGCCTGGCACAGGCCAGGATGGTGGAGGTTTTGCCCGTTCCAGGGGGGCCATAGAACAACAGATGGGGAAGCTTGTCCTCGCTGATGAACCTCTGGACTGAAGAGGAAAAGCAGTTAACGGTCTGAACAGGACGTGCTCCTTTTGAATGGTAACTTTCATTTAAAACATGAGGACCATTTTAAAAGCTGAGGCTTCCTTAATTATTAATGTTGCTTACAGCACAACTAGCACATATAGTTAACAACAAAGAAACGTTAGCCCTGCACAGCTTTATTATCTTATAACTTCATATACGATTCGATTGCTTCCTGCTACAATGAAAACAAATGGGGCAACAAATGTTATACTATATTATTTATATATTTAGAAATATTTCTGCTGGCGGTCCACATACTTACTGGTACTTAGAATATCTCTGTGCGAGATCAGGTCGTCAAGTTTCTGTGGCCTGTATTTTTCAACCCTGGAATACGAAGCAGAAACACATCATCCATCAATATTGCAACAATAATATATCATATAATATATACTATATGACAGCGTGAAACACTTGGAGTAGTTCCCGTTAAGTACAGCACACGTTTTCTAGAGACACGTAACTCAAAACAACAAAACGGATTAGTTGCTTATCCCGAAAAGTAGCATACATAACGAACTCAATTAAAATGTCTCCACCTTAAAACGTCTCGTCTATAAGTTCGGGCACGTGTGCAATACGCTTTGACTTAAATTAGAGACTTCAAATTGTTTTGTGCCACTTTTCAATTCGGCGTCTATATTTTGCGCCATGCTCCAACACATTCAACTAAATATCAAACAGTTTCACAGCACACGCTGCAGCATTTCCGATGGCAAAGTTGGTTCAAGTAGCAACAATGCTATGCTTGAAACATTAACGACCCATTATGTATGCCGAACTACAGAGAAGCTCCCACGGCTCCTGATTAAATATTCGTTTTACAAGTATGAGGAATATCTAACGCTATATGTAAATACCAATAAGGCTAAACGCAATCTACATACTGCAGCAAGCTGCTAGCTTCAATCCAGAGTGGGTAGGTTAGCTAGCTAGCCCTAACTATATTAAAGTATTTTTTAACGTTCAACTCACCATGGTAAGTTTCTGGTCTGTAACGGGCCTTTATTCGTGGACTCCATGCGTTCTTTAACCGTGAATTTAGCTCCAAGCTATTCGTTTAGGACGCTAAAATAAAAGTACTTCCACTCCGTTTGCTGTTTGTTGGTGGCCGTGTTTGGCGCGCTTCACAATGAAACGTACGCCCAACGTCACGGCGCACGGCCAATCGGATCACTGTGTCCGCTCCTGTGGGCGGGATCTCGTTGACAGGAGAGGCCACTGTAAAAAGTGTGTGAAAGATATGAAATGTCAAACTTTTATACTTTAAAAGAAGCATGTACAACGTGCGCACATATTTTTGGTCCACATTGTAAATACATTTCTGGAACAAACATTTAATATAATGCATTTTAAATCTCTCTCTCTCATTTCAGACCCCGTTCTGCTGGGATCCCCTCCCCACCAACCTTCCATAGTCACAATTAACAATTTAGTCCCATTTAAGAAGTTTGAAATTTTAGAAAAACCTTTACAAGATCATTCATCGCTGTTGTGATCAGTTAATATTGGTACTGATAATTGATTGGTACAATAAAAAAGTAAAAAGCCTGTATTTTTGTACACACACCTAGAGATTTTACTTATAAGCCCATTCGCCCCTGAACCTTATTCCAATATGAATTTCTCACATTGCAATTCTTGATTTACAGTCATGTAAAATGTGGGTTTAAGACACGGGCAAATAAAAAACCTTAATCTGAGTTCCTAACCTAATGTTTCCTACATACAGCATGTTCTACATGCAAGTCTCTAATAATCTTCACATCTGTGAAATGATAAAGACAGTGGATAATATTTTTTCTAACAATACTGTGACAATCAAAAGTGCTTATTTCTATACATTTTTTACAACACATCTAGATGTGTACACAGTGTACACATCTAGGTGTGGGTAAAGAATATAATAATCCTACACTGTCCCTTTCGTTCCTACGTCCAGGCCCGCAGACTGGATGGTTCTTGTGCGAGCCCGCTGCAGTTTAGCGCTAATCTCGCGAGAGCGGCCCCTCACGGCGGTGCCTGGGCGATGCGATGCTGTTGCTGTTGCTGTGGGTTTGATTGACAGGAAACATGTCGGTGTGGTGGGAGCGAACCGGGATGCAGCTGCTGCCAAGGGAGAAAGGGAGTACCTGCATCCAATCCACACATCAGCACCTTTAAAACCGCCAGCCTCCCCCCCCCCCCCCGACACGTCTGCTTATGATGCGCTGAGCTGCTTCTCTCTCTCTCTCTCTCTCACTCTCTTTTTTAAACCATCCATTTGAAACGAAGGGGCACCCAATGGATGCTGTGGCAGACCGTGTAGTCCCGCTCGGTATCTTCGCGCCGGGGTTGGTTTAGCCCGCGAGCAGAGACACCTGGAGGAAACAGCACGAGCTGCGAGGGACTGTTGTTGCAATGGAGTCGACTCTCTCCCGGCTCAAAGCCCGCCTGTAAACCCACAGCATCTCGTTTCATGGCGTTTTGCAGGTCGCTCGGTTCCGTGGGCTCCTCCACGTTTCTCTTCTGAATTCTTCTTTTATTTTTTTTCAATTTTTGTTGTTGTTTTTTATTTTTTTTTATTTTTAAAGTGTCAAAGGGGAAAATAACGACCACTGCTCGCAAAAACTATGAACGAGGAGATGACAAAAAGCGAGGAGCAGCATCTTAGTTTGCAGAAAGCCTTGCAGCAGTGCGAGTTGGTGCAGAATATGATAGACATAAGCATTTCTAGTTTGGAGGGTTTACGGACCAAATGTGCCACATCCAACGACTTGACACAAAAAGAGATACGAACGCTGGAGGTAAGCACCGTGTGCGCTGCTGACTGAATGTCTGCCGTGCGTCTTCATCTAAATCACCACGGAGGGCTGTCACCGTCCGTTGTGTATTTCTAGGCCACTACGCATATTTTCAGTGCCTTTTCACCAGCAAACTGGGATTTCCTGCCATCGCGCACACGTATGCCCAGATTTCCTTCTGCTATCTGTTTTGTGCAGCGCAATAAATCAGGAGGCTGCACGGGGCTGCAGTGGGCTGTTGTAGACTTGCGCATTCTGCAGGTGGCGGGGAGAGAAGGTGGCTCTGCTCCATCAGAATAATGTCGGAGGCAGCCGAGGCCTGTAGGCAGCCCGTGTTTACAATCCACTGCCAGTGTGCCAGCCTGCGCATCTGTCCTCGCAGCGCATCCTGGGCCCTGCTGCTATGCAAGGCGAGCAGATTACTGAAACTGCGACCAAATATCGTTATCCCTTTAATTGGCCCGCGGGGTATTCCGTAAAATTGCGTTACGTAATAGCCATAATACCCCGGTGTTGTGTTTGAGATACCAGACTGAGACCACTTAAACCAGTCCACCACCCCCAACACCACCACCACCACCTTCACCAGTGAGAGGGTGATACGGGACATAAAGAAATGCCATAAAGTGCGATAAGGTCGTCATAACCTGTGTGTGTCTGCACCATCAGCACACTTTGAAGTCCCAGTGGGGATCTCATTTAGATATTACATAAGGAAAATAATCATAAAGTCACTTGTGAGTGCCACACACTAATCTCAACCCCACAGGAATACGAGGCTGTGCATTTTAAAATGTATATTTATGTATATTTGGTGATATATTTAATGCTTTGTCTGTTAAGTGAAGTTTGTGAGCGTTGCACAGAGAATGTAATCCAAGAGGAGAGAGAACTAATATTAAGTACAAATGTGCTGCCAGCAATGAGCAGGCTACAGTGTGAAGACAAATGTTCCCCATGTTCCCTGACTGCCTTGCAAAGCATTGTGGGTACTGGATCACTTGTTCTAAGCATTATAAAGGTGTACTTTTTAAAAGAAAGTTACAATATATTAATATTAGCCTGAAAGATGATTGATTGTGTCATGATTTCATGCTTTTGTGCAAACTATATAAAAAAAGGATGAATAATTTATAACTTTAACTCTTTTGGATGAAACCCTTCAGCCCCCCCCCCCCCAAAAAAAAAAATTAAAAATAAAAATAAAGATATACCCAGATAATAAAGTATATATTTTAGAAAATGCTCATTGGGATTAAAAGTGAGCATGGGTACCAAGTATCACATCTCTACCTAATCGGTGCTGCCTGGCTACAGGACCATTCGGACATTATTCTGTGGTTAAAGGGGTCAGAAAAGGAGCAAAGCTGTAACTTTTCTTTTCACTGAAGGTAGGGTAGATAGGGCGTTATGTTTCCTCATGATTTTAAATTCATATTTTATTTTGGCCTTCCTTTGCAATATTGTGAAAAGTTACATAAATTGTTACATCACAAAGACAGGGGTTTTATTAATGGGCGCTGTGCATTAGAATATATTATTCTTTAATGGCAATATGACAAGAACAAACTCGGCTTTCGCAGTGACACCCACGTGGTTAAAGGGACCTTGCAGGGTTTTAGACCACAATCGATGCTGTACAGTGTTTAAATGAGGCAGTGTTGTTGGTATCACTTGTTCTACCAGACTGGCACGCCACGGGCACGAGAGGTGATGTGAAACCCACTTCTGGTGACTGCACAGGGGCGTAATATCAGGTAGCAATGTGCCAGGAAAAGAGAGGAAGCCAACTGCAACCCTGTGTATAAAACATGTTCCAAAACCTTCATAAGTTATTAATCTGTTTACTCGTGATCTATTGAAGTGAATACAGGAAATGTAATACCATGGGGGGTATTGTAGTCTTTGTTATACACCACACTAGTGGAACATCTGGCTTCACTTGTATACATACTGCAGTTCCTCAAAGTGACACTGTGCTCATAACATATTCTTTTCACTTCACACCCAATATGCTTTCACAGCTTCTCCATAGTAATCAAAGTTGGATCCATCTTATGAACTTTTTAGAACTAAGTTTTGTCATTCTGCTTAAAGTTAAAGTTGCATAAACAGATTTTGTTTTGCACTTGTTTGATCTGAAGACGCAGAGGGACATTACCACTCACGTGAAGTCATGTTTGTGGCCTCTTGATCAATATGAAGTCCCTTAGCTCTGTTTTGGCCTCCATCAACTTCTGAGGCGAATATGTGGCTCTTTAGCTTCGTTACATTCACCAGCTCGTTGCTGTACTGTCTCTCTGTGGTTTGGTGCCGGGCGGGCAGTGCACTGTGGGGTTATCGATGCTGTTTTGCAGAAAACAGATGCCTGCTGCAGCTGGAAACAGGCCTGACGAGAACGGACTGTGGGCTTTTCATCTTACACACAGTCATTTGATTAATATAAGAATATTGATTGCTTAAGTTCTAAATTCGGTGTCAGATTTCACATCTCATTCCCCACGACTATAAATATCCCAACTTGAACTTGTTTAACATGCTGTGACATTCACAGTACTTGAAAATGAAAATCACTGGCCACATTTTTATTTAGTGTGTTCTCACCAGACAGAATAATAGAAACACCGACATGAATTCAGGTCAGAGGGAGATATTTTGATAGTCACGTACTGTTGTGGGCTGCAATTCTTCTATTGTTAAATTTAGGCTACAATCTTGTAAAACACATTTTATCAATACTCGTGAACCGATGCATGTATGGCTCGGGCTGCTGCAGAAACGTGGTCTGGATGGAACTGCATGTGAGTTTATTTTTCATTTGTGTTATATCTTTTTGTGAGGGTCTTCTCCGTAGAAATTAAATAAAGTACAATGTGAAAGAAAGTAAAAACACGTATTAGAAATGAACGAGGACAAAGAAAAACACACACACAGTTTATCCACAAGTGCAAGAAAGGAGATACTCCTGAGAACCGTCTAATCTGGCTCATATCCTCTGAGTTGCAGAGTCTTTCTGGATGGCGGTCCTCTTATTGCCCTAACGACAAATGAGTGGTCCACCAGGGGTTTCGATCAGGATCACGATGACGTCAACCCTACGCAAAGCCTTCCTCGTTAACCCGTCCCGTGCTCTGAGTGTTTGTGTGTATGGGAGATTCCTCTACGACATCTCTGTTTTCCATCTCTATTATTAACCTAAACTAAAGGACCCAGACTGGGCCTCAGACACAACCTCGAGCTCCTGAGCACTGACTTTGCTTTATAGCAGCCTATATCATTACCTGGATGAAGTGTTAATGCTGGTTTCCATGAACGTGACTATGTTTTGTTGGCAGTATCCCTGGGATATACTGGAATGATCAACGTATATATAGGTTCAACATATAGATGCAGGTCAGAACCAGTGCTTTGTTATTCATTCATATTCAAGTGTATGCGATGGGCATAGGCGTTACAATGTTTATTTGAAGAAGAATACGAAGTGTAGCATCAGATTTATTTTGTTGGTGGTCAGAAGATGATTAAAGGCTTCAAGCACTGAAGCTTAGAAGGTCAAAGGGTTCATTGTCCTTGAAGCAAAAAGTCATACTAAGTGTTGTCCGGCCGCTTCTAAAGGCACAAGCCTTTATACCTGTTCCCGAATGGCCACAGTCGAAAGGTGCGTGGACAGTCAGTCGTTATAGTCCACTCTTCTCGTCTGTCTAGCCGTCCTGGGCTTGTTTAGGGTTAGGGTTTGAGGGTTTAAACTTGAAGTGTCCCAGTTTATCTGGATTAACTGTGAGTAAAGCAGCTGTTGAAGAGGTCAGTTCAGCTCATGCCTATTAGAAACAGCACTATAGCCTATACCGTAGGCCCATCTACTGCAAGAGTCTACTTCAAGGAACACTCCATTATTTTATGCTAAATGCTGGTTTAGTTACGTTAGCCAGAGCCTATAAAAAGTACTCCCATCCTCTTGGACTTTTTCCAGGTTTTACTGGTTGACAACAAGTAAATAAGAAACAGAAAAAGCTCCTTTAAAGCTCCTATAAATAAAATGTTTATGTTAGCTGGCTTGATGTAGGATTTATATCTAACATAAAAACCCAGCACATTGATCTTATTCTTTCGTCTTTACAATGACTTCCGGTTAGATATAGGATAGATGTACAGTGGCCTGGCTATGATGTTAACCTAGCAGGACCTGTAGGGTGCCTCGAGTCAGAATCTAATTTTGTAAAGTAACATTGGATTTTCAAATATGGATCAGATCTAAAAAGATTTGATTGAATCTCTCAACTTTTTCTTCCCTTAATAAATTTGGGGCTATTCATCGTTTCTAACTGGATTAAAATGATAGTGTCACTTTTATCACTTTGTGGTGCAACATGGATCTAAGTCCAACCTCGCTGTCCCGTGTCCACGCAGTATAAGACACAGGACAGGCTTGGCTTCAAGTTTGGAAAGAATTGATAGTTGTGTGTTTTTAACCCGATGAAGAAGCACCAGCTGCACTACTGGAGGGACTCTGCGTGTCTAGCAGTCCACACAAGGCCACAAACAGAAGGTAAAGATAATAAAGTGTTAGAAACAGGGATTATTTTCAGCTTGTGGCGTGCTATTGTTAGCCCGCTAGCCCTAGCAGCTTATGCTTGTACACCTGCCCACAGTACAGCATGTTCAGTCCCTTCTGGTTTTTGCCACAGCAAGGGAGTAAAGTTTGCGTTGCCAAATCTGCTCTGACTAGGAAGGGGATGCTGCTTGGTGGGTGGTTTTACATGTTAGATCAGGGGCATTAAACATACGTTAGCTGGGGGCCACTGGCCACATTGTTGTCACCAAGGAGGGCTTCTTGAGTGCTCAGTATAAACTATTTTTTTCTACAATCAGTTTAAACTATACACGCTCCAAAGTTGAGCAGCTCCCTTTTCTCTTTCCTCTGCCTTGTATCTAAAATACTGTTCTGTGTTCATTCAAGTAAGGCCTAATGCCACTTGAGATTGTATTTCATTAGAACAGCAGCTTTCTCCCTGCAGAGGAGACGGGGAGAAGTCACATTAAACTCCACAAAGAATATAATCAATTGTTCACCTCTCTCGAAACTGGCTGTGCTCCAAGTCAACCTTTATTTCAGGTTTAGAAAGGGGACTTTGGTGCCAGGTGCAGTGCAGTGTTTTAGTTGACAAGTTGCAGAGTTAGGTGTATCTTGCTAAATGTTAAATGTAAAATAAGGTGATAAGTGTGATAGACAGTTGTATGATTTATTTTAAATGAAAGAGTAGGAATAACCTTTTTTGAGTACATTTGTAAGCTGGATTTAACAATAAATTCAAAAAATGTGTGTGTGTGGGGGGGGGGCTTATGAAATGATCTCGTGGGCCAGATCTAGTCCCTGAGCCAGTAGTTTGAGACCTCTACATTAGCTTCTATGTGTCTTGCTGTTACCTCTTGGTACAAACAAACTTGCTTAAACAACAGTCTACAAACACGTTGGACTAACTCGTGAAACAACGAGGCAGCACTTATGTACAGTTCTCTGAGTGAAATGCTAACATGCTTACGTGTAGGAGGTATAATGTTGACCATGCTATAATAGTTTATCATGTTAGCATGCTAAAATAGTCTCATTAGCACTAAAAACAAAGTGTACACATACACTTTGCCTCATAGCCACCATTTTGGAAACAAAAAAACTACAATTCAGGCTAATCTAAGCTAGGCTAAAGGATTCACATGATTTTATACATTGACAAACCCCCAACATGTATAATACACATTTTTAAACGTATGTGTTTCTCTCAGTGATGATGGGTGCTTCCTGAGTTTACGGTCACATGACAACAAATGTGCACAGTTGCCTAGAAACAGGGAGTGTGTCAACGTACTGGCACATCTTACCCCGCTCTCCCCTACAGCCGAGGACGATGCTAACGCCATTAGTTTTGCAGGTGTTTGATTAGAAATTATATAAGTATGTGACCAGATCAGGGGGCCACCAAAGTGATTGCAATTCATTCTGAGAGAGACGTAAATGTCTGAACCACATTACTTGTAATCTGTCCAATATTTGTTGAGATATTTCAGTCGGGACTGGATCGACTGATTGACGGCACTTTGATAATAGAAGTATTTATCTCTTGAAGTCTCTTCAAAAGTTATGTCTCTCTCTCTCTCTCTCTCTCTCTCTCTCTCGTCCTCCTGCTTTGTTTAGCTCTGAATAAGAAAGTTACTTTATATATTATAGTTATATATAGTTAGAAGTTAGTTTATATATGTTACGCCATGCTATGCAATTGCATTTATGCCATTATCTCATAGACAAATAAAAATGTCAATATATATTTTAATTAGCTGTAGCATGAGAGTTATAGTATGTTGTAAGAATGTGATATACAGTGAGAATGTTTAGCCAGGGTACAAGTGTGTTTCTCTGTGGGTGTGGACTGAGCAGTCGCCGGAGCGGGCAGAGCGCTAGCAGCCGTGGGCAGCTGCTGTCGGGTTTTCTGCATTCAGAGGTGACTTGCGAGTCCCTCCTCCACTGGTTTCTACTTTGGTATGCGCTGATGTAGGCCAGCACTGTCTAATTTCTAGCAGTCATTTTGTAGGTGTATGTTTGGAATGGGGCCATCCCAATGCATCATCCTTAAGTCTTCAAGCATCACGTCACCCACTGTGGGCCTGGACTTTCTTCGACCATCATTTTCAATCAGACAGCTCAGAATCGCTTCATTACAAATGTACTTTGTGTAAATGTTGCTTGGCATGTTTTAGGACTTATGTAGAGTCAAAACAAAACAAAAGATCTCCTCTTCAACAGGTTAATTGTTCACTCTGTAATAAGAACTGTCACTGAAAAGAACTTGTAAAATAACATACTTCTCTAAAATAGTTTTGTAGCTACCTCCTGCTTTAATCATTACGTCCAGGCAGGCTTTGGCTGCTCACGTATGTGTGCACAAAATAAATAATACAAAGGAAAAAGTTATACGTGTTAACAGTGTGGGCTTCAATATGTTAGAAAGAGACATGTTTTGGATAAGACTATTACAGAGTTGTGAGTAAGCAAGATATGAGCAGGGCCGGAAGAAGTATTCACATCCTTTTAAGCAAAAATAACAAACGTACCACAATGTGAAAATACTACAGTACATGTAAAAGTTTTGCATTCAAAATCTTACTTAGAAAACTGGCTGCTGTGGGTGTCGTATTATTATATATTGGCTTATTGTTGTACTATTGCTGATGGCCATGGTGGAGCTACTTTGCATTTGTTTGCATGCAGTACATGTATGTGATAAGTATAGCAGACTGTTTTGTATGTATGCATTGTCCCTTTGCATACATTTGAAGCCCTGTAGTGCTTGTGCCAAATGTGCCAACATGTACCCTGCTGAGGAGCAGAAGTGGATTTCTGATCACATCTACCTACCAGAACCTACCAGAATGTATCATTAATAGAACTGTGACGGAAAATATCTAAATATTTGGATGGTCTTTACACATGAACGTGACAGCTACAAATAATCACCTATTACTTCAAATAACTGTGGTATAGTGAGAAATTGATGAAAGCATTTACATGATTCAAACAATTACCTGGTGGGTTTATTCAACAGTTGGGTTCATTTCTTCCAAATAAGTCTCCTGCTGTCCTCCTTTTCATTTCATGTTTATGGGTTTGTAGTCTCTCCTTTCTCACCGCTGCTCATCGTGTTGTTTTCTATGTAAAGAGACACACTCCTGACTCCTCACTCCAGACACAATGTGAACTGAATGGAAGTAGATGATGTTCACGTGGCAGCATAGTTTAAAGATTGACTCATATGTGTTAATAGTGTTATGGTCACACTGATGTCCTCAAAGGATGTAATACTTTGATAATCGCGTTAATTATTAGTGTGCATCCCGCCCCAGGGCAAATAAATCGCGAGGGAAATGCAGTTTTGAAATGACAAAATGTATCAATCAGAAAGTGAGAATCGTCTCTTTAAATCAGTAAAAGTTTAGTTAGTCAGGGACGTGATGTTTCCCCTCTGACACCTTCGGTGGGGACACCACAGGAAGCCTGTTCATCATGGTTGCATTAATAATAAAGCAGATTCAACACCAGGCCTGGTGACGTTTGCTTGACTAAGACCAGAGCCAGAAAAGTTACATTCAAGAACCAAAAAGAAAAGAAAGCGTCCGTGTTCGTGTTCCAGATGTGTAAATAATGCCGATTTATTTAAGGATAAACTAAGAGGAGTCATTGCGCAGGAACTCTCTCAATGTAGGAATACTTGTTTGTAAAAGTATAGAGTGATTCTCTTGGTACTTTTTAACTGTATTTTATTATGTTTTTTTGTGAATATAGACATATAGAGGTAAGTGCGAGCTGGGGGAATTCAGAATCTTCGGGCATTATGTAAATGTTTGGCTACAGGGGCCATTTTTTCAATAACAATGAAAAATAAAAGTTTATTTCATGGATTAAGTCCCATTGAAGTGGAAAAGAACGCCATGATGGCAGCATACAAAGTTGCAGACAAAATAATACAAAATCAGGCAAATACAACAATGTACAAACAAACAAAATTATTTCAAAACTAAGAAGGTTAAAATGAATTTATTAATTAAAATCAGGTGAACATGATATATCAGAAACAAAGTCAGGGTGATCTACTGATCTCACCGGGGAGAGATTTCTTCCAAAGTTGAAACTGTACATAAAATGTTCACATATATAATCTGCATGGTGTTGTGGTTTCATTGTAACATAAGCAAGCTTTTCAAACCATTAAATCTTCAGTGGGTTTTTTTGTATATGTATATTATATATTTTGCATCAATGTCACATCAGAATTCAGTTGAACCCCAGAAGGCAGTGAGTGCAGGTCTATGGTCAGTTGCTGGTTTACTGTCTACAGATGTGGATGAGGCTCCGCTCCACCAAAAAGCCTGTATTTCTGACAGAAAGTCTATCCTACCAGTGGAACAGCTGTTGCTTGCACCCATGTACCTATACTTTGATATGAGTCTGTAGGAGTTTACCAGTATAACCACAGCTTTTAACCACTAGCCACTGAGCAGCTCCACTGGAGCAAACAGGCACTGAGTGATCTTAGTGGTGGTGGTTGAGGGAACAGGAGGTTTTTCCAGATTTGTCCACGGATTTTAGTGACTTTGCAGTAAACCTGGTGTATATCTTTGACTGTCTGTCAGGAAAATAATAGTACTGTGCTTTCTATTTAACCAGGAGTAAAAGACTCTTTGAGATTAACAATCCATTTGTTGGCAGCAGCACAAATGACACAGTTGTAGACGTAAAACAAACACGAATGACAGAATTATAATCAATATATCAAATCATCCTTTCAAAACATTTAAGCCATTTAAAGTCACTTTAAATGCGTCCAACGAGACCAGCTCCTGAAGACTTAAGGAAGGCAGATAGCTTTCCTCTGCTATCATTTTAAATGTCATATTTCAAACAACTTTGATCTGTGGGGCTATTAAGAGTTTCTAGAGAAGAGGTGGCAAATTGTAGGAAAAATAAAGTATTTCTGACTCTTCACTGTCTTTGAATCTTTATTCCTTTACTACAGGATTTATAGGATTAAATACCTACTTTTGTACAGCATTTTCCTTTATTGGGTTTCTATTTGTTGTCAGCCTTGCTTGTGATAAGAACAGGTCAGTTGTTCAGGATGGGTCCGCTTGATGAAGAGAGATTTGTTGTTATGTTTAGACCAAAGTGTATATTTCATCTTGGACTGTTAAAAAGTGAAACAAGTCAGTGTATTTTTTTAAAGCTCTGCTAATAAAAGGCCTTTTCATGTTTCACTTTTGCAGATTTGTTTCTGGTTTCGTGTTGTGCAGGAAAGTTGTTTAAATTAAGTTAATTTCACTTGCAAGGTGCATTGTCATCAGCGGTAACGACAGCCCTCCATCACTGTATTTGTCCCTCTTGTCTCCAGGGGAAGTTGGTGAAATACTTCAGCCGCCAGCTGTCCTGTAAGTGCAAAGTGGCCTTAGAGGAGCGCAGCACCGAGCTGGAGGACTTCCCTCGCCTTGGCCACTGGTTCCGTATCGTCAACTTGAGGAAAGAGGTCACACAGGTAAACAGACTCTCATCCTACAGGTATCTTCCAGCATTACAACGTGGGGATGTAAGATTTAATTGTCGCTCAATCTGTACATGATCAGATGACAGATTTTTTATTTAAGCAGAGGGTGCTGTCTAACTAAATCTCCCTTAGGTGTGCGATTGAGCTGAGATCTGATGGCTGTATCATATGATTTAACGTCACCTTTTTGTCTTTATCATTTAGTCTTTTCTATATCAAGCAGCAGCAGCAGCAGCAGAGGCAGCCCCCACTGCTGAGTGTTCAAGCTGCAGTTCCTCTGATGGCCACTAGATGCTGGCTTCAAGAAAACCCATCAACTTTGTCTCTTTAAATACAAATGTCAACCATGTTTTTTTTTTTTTTATAGTTACGCTTTTAATAGTTAATATAATGTCTTCTGATATATGTTTTGGTGGCAGTCTGGAGAACAATTGTTTTATTAATGAGCCATTAAAGCTGCTGATTTCTCTTGATTGGCAGGTGTTTCAGCCCGTCACATTCAGCCATCGTGGTTGCAGCTTTGTTTGTTCAACCTCAGGATCACCCAGGCTTAAAACGTTTCCATGTATTAATGCGAGACCTTAACGATGTGCGTGTACCTGTGTGTTTTGTAGGACATGAGCCCAGGCGAGGTGACCCTGGAGGGCCTGCTGGAACTGAGCGAGGAGCAGGTGTGTGAGCTGCTGCAGAAGTTTGGTGCCAATGAGGAGGAATGCGCCCGACTCAACGCCTCCCTGTCCTGCCTCAGGAAGGCCCACCAGCTCGGTAAGGGTCCTCACACATCTGTAGAAACGCCTGCCTGAGATTTTCTGTCCAGCGAGCTAACAAAGACAGTGTTTATAAGAAGACTTTTCTGAGCGTTTTTGTCCCTGGTAGAAATCTCAATTTCTTGCTGCAGGTGATTTGACAGAAACAAAAAATAAAACTTAATGTTTATTGTGGGTAATAATCTCACTCTGTAGGATTTTTTTTGTACTGTACATATAACTACGTACTATATAAGTACATACAAATACATGCCAGCAACAATGTAACAAACTAGATGATTGGTTCAAACTTGAGGACCATTCTGGTGGTTTCACCCTAAAATAAAAATCATATATAAGTTTCAAGTATTTAACATTTGTTTTGACACTTTGTTTTTGACGTTTTTTGACTGATTAGCTGATTGCCTTCAGTTCATTTCAACATGATATTAAAAGATAGATAGAAGATGAGGTAGATAATACATTATAGGGAACCCTTATTCACCCCTTATGTATAATTTACCTGAGTCAGACTTACTTATTTCATTATCATAAAGGTTTTTTGGGGCTACATTTTGTGCTTGTGTTAGACAGTAAATAATAGAGAGATGACAGGAAATGAGAGGACAGAGAATGTACGCAACAAAGGTCTCCAACCGGACTCTACTCTAAACTATTTAGATCTTGTAGTAAATGAGCCAAAACAAATAAATAGGGTGTAAATGAGGCCGGAGAAAGATGCTTGTTTACCTCCTATTATATTCAGTGCCAACCAACAATTACCTCATTATCTTGCCCGTGGTTCTGTAAGATGTGTATACGTAACATGTGTGAGATGTATTATGCCATTTGTTTAATGAATTCAGAGCAGGAGAACTGTTGGGAGGGATTCTGAGATGAGATGAGATATAGAGCAGGAGTGGAAAACAGCTGCGTTACATTATGTGTGCATGCGCATTAGTTTAGTCTTTACTATACAGTGTATAGTAAAGGCAGGGACTACACTGACAGGGATGAAAAACCAGGGGAAACAACAAACCTAATACCAAAGAATATAAGATGAGAACAAAATAAAATCAATGATATTTAAATTTTGATGATGTAAAATACTATGATGGGTGAGGTAGGCACATTAGTAGACACAGTAATCATCTCATCAGTGAGATGATTATGTCATATCCCAAATATTGTGTATATTACCACAGCATACAGAAATATAGTGTCCATAGTATATAGTTATTTATGTTTGTGCCAGTGATGTAGATATTCTAAAAGATTATAATCCATACATCCACATACTACACTAATACTTATACTAATACTAAGATTATATATATGGTTATAATAATTTGAATATATCTTTGAATGAGACCAAAACCATCATACACATTAGCATCATGTCTTTATTTATGGGCTATAAAAAGAAGACAGGCGTCATCTGTAGTTTTATGATGTTGGAATGGAAGGATGTAACAAAAATGCACCCTGATTTTCTGATTTCGGTCAAAAAACATTAAAATATTTAACTCAGCATTCATAAAGTTTTAATCTAAAGGCAGATCCTCCAAAACCGAAACCCACTTTTTTTAAAATTTCCATGACATTTATATGCTTCAGGCTTTGCTGTGGTGTTAATCCACTGCCTGTCCTAGAAATGATTTACTAAATACACACTGTGCCCAGTAGTGTTTGAGCGTCTGTAGGTGGCACTGTGTTCTTCATATGTTCAGCCACAGTGGTTCAGTTCTTCTCTTTATTCTTAACAAACTATATTGAGAAAAAGGCACCACCTGTTAAGAACAGCTTTCATGAAGTGGATAAGTCACTATTATGTGATTAGAAATCATCATAACAGATTTCAAATATCTCATTTGTCACGTAGTCGTGTGTGACAGCAATCAAAGAAAAAGGCTGGAGCTCTGAGTAACAAGCAGATTAGATGAACTCTACGATGTAAACTGCGACACTAACAAGGAGGTGATGGGGGGTGGCGGGAACACAGGGGTTACTGCAGGGCAACTTACACCTTTACACACATTTTTATTAATATAAAAAGACTCACATAAATCTTAATAGGGACTTCTTAAGAAGCCTTGTAATGTTTGTATTTATTCTATCAGCAGTGATGTGTTTTCATCCACAGAGGCCCAGTGTAATTAACACAATGACTACTTTGACTTGCTGTTTACTGTACACATTACACATTACAGCACTTTGTTATCCAGACCCAAACCAACTTTTAGGTCTAGTCTAGTCTTTATGCTAAGCTAATAGCCTCCTGGCTCTTGCTCCACTCTTACTGTACATACATGAGAAGGTTACTTCCCGTCTAACTCTCGGCAAATGTCAAACGTGTCCGTTAATTCATGATTTTTAACCTCTGTCTGTGACAAGGGCTTTACCTTTCTAGCACAGCTTACAGTATCTGACAAAAGCATTAAAGTCACGTGATTATAGTTCAAAAAGAAAAATAAGTTAGTGTTGTAGAAATTAAAATCTCACCACACTCCATATCTATAAGATCTCTAGAAGTTATTGTTTATTCCTGTTTTAAACAGATTTGTCTTCATATTTTACATCCATCTTCTTCGGGTTTGACAACCCTTTTTTTAAATTTCTAAATATTTGTCTTTCTTGATGTACTGTATGCAGAGGTTTATATAGCATATTATAAGGGGTAAAGCAAATGGTAAATCGTTTTATATATTGCTTCAATCCAAAGTGCTTTACCCATTCAAACACACACACACACACACACACACACACACACCGATGGCAGCAAGCTACCACTGCAAGGTGCTGGCCTGACCATTGGGAGCAATTTGGGGTTCAGTGGAGGAGCTGCCCACCCTGTAGTTAGCCCTCAGTTACACGAGGAGTTATTAAATGATGGTTGTATTTCTACAAATAATTTAACATGGAAACTTATGTTGGTGCGGCTGAATTTGCTTCACTGGGTCAGGTGATATTTGATGTGTGTGAGTGACCCAATACTCTGCCATCAGAGCATTTCTTTTGTTTCACGGTTGCTCACCAGGTGGCGACACACACCCGCACTTTGTTTTTCAATCCGTTGGTTCAGAGCTTTTGCAATGATACCAATGAACCAGAAGGGGGCAGTAGATCATCACTAAAACCTGCTCGTTAGGTTTAGTAAGACCCTTTTGTAAGCCCGTTTGATAACATATCTGTTTCTACTCTACTCCCACTCAAACACACACACACACACACACACTCTCTGTTCTGTAACAGAGGTCCTTTCAGACGGAAGGCTCTGCTGAATAATTAAGCAAATTAACTTGATGAGTAGTTTTTCTTCAATGTGCCCTCAACAAAACTGTGCGTTAAGTGTTTTATTAGAGCACATTGAAATTGGCTGCTCTTTACAGCATTTTTTATTTATTTATTTATGTAAAGAATAAGAATTCAGACAAACAGGTTTTCCACATCACACCCCTAAAACAAGGCTCTTTGTGCTTCTGCCGGTACTCAGCTGTCCTCTTGAAGTATTCACACCTCTCCGTTGGTCCCTGTGCTATAGTTTGTCAGACTGCTGGAGATACTCGCCTTCCCGCGTGCTTCTCAAACTTCTTTGCTGTCTTTCTTTCTCATCGGCTTGATTGTGGATTGAGGCGGATGTTGTCCAGAAAGAAGGTCACACAGGCGACCCCTGGCAGAGTTCGTCAGGCGGTGCCTCAGTCCAGCTGGCTTCAGGCCAGTCAGGCTTCAGGCGTCTCTGGAGACCGGCTCTCTTTTTCCGGCGCTGTCTAGGACTTTGACTAGAAATGCCCCCCCCCCCCCCCACACATCTGCACCTGACGTACATTTCTTTCTAATCAGAATGACTGCAGAAAATTCCAGTTTGGACGTCATCATTCATCTGAGATAATAATCATAATTGAGAGCTCAGTGAGACCAAACAATATTAAAGTGAACTAGACAACTAATGTCCGTAAAGTGAGGAAATTCAGCACCTCATGTACAGTACATTTAGCTCACATTGGTATTGATCATGATAGGATATTCCTGACCTCCCACACCCACCCTCACATTAAGTGGCTGTGACCAGCTTGCCTTCTGCACAGGCTTTCAAACAGAACAAGCTGGGACAAAGGAGATTTGTCCAGCTGTTAAATGTCTCCTTCCTGAAGCCCCAAACCCTGTAGCCTTCTCAGTACTGGCCTGAAATAGAGAAACGCAGTATGAACCGTTTAGTTAACGACAGCTCCTTCCTGTAGCAGCTGTTGAATTTGCTAGAAAATGATTTGCTGCTCTCCAGCTGTGTAAAAGCACTGCATTATTCCCTTTCACAGACTTACATTTTAACATGTTTCTTGGTCTAATCTACATTTTCCTTTACTGACAGTTAAATCAAATTGACCTTGGAAGCAGTAGTGTGACAAAACAAATCCTCAAATCTAATCTCAAGTTAAGCTGGCTTTTTCTGGAGCCTTCAGTAGATATGAGATACTTCAGTTTCCATCACGTGACCTGAGCATGGAACATGGGAACTCCTGCACGTTGACCTTTGACCCCTTCAGATTGTGGTCTGGTGTTCACAGACAGCTTATGTTGTCCAGTTTTACTCACTGGGCAGTTCCTGTCTTTATGGTGCAGCAACAGACATCTTTAGGTGTTGAATTTAACCACAACCCACGTAGCCTAATCCTTATTGTAGAAGTGACGTTGCTCTGTTCGTTCTCGGCGCCTCTGCTGCTGATTTTCTCCGTCCATGGGGTCGAATGCCTTCTTACATTACATCTCGCCATGATTATGCGTGTAGCAGAATTTCCATTAAAAAGTGACAGCCCTAGCATAGACTGGCTTAAAGATCATTCACACCTGACCCCAAAAACCATCTTTGAACAGAGATAAGGGTTTTGATTTCCCCCCATGTACGACCACCTGTTATCACATGACCAAAGTTCCATGCATGGGTCACACTAAGCAATCTGGTCTGGGCTGCATTTGTCTTTCTCTCTTTCATTTCTTCACTGTCTCCTCTTGTTTTCCTGTCTTCCTGCTTATTATTTATCATCTGCTTACTTCTTCGCCCATTGCCTCAACCGTACTCCCCTCCCTCTTTCTCTCTCTGGCTCTCCAAAGGCAGGGTCTGGCCACACAGAGCCACTAATGGGCTCTCTAACAGGGGGGACTGGCTAGAGATGTGTGAATGCACCACAGCAACGCTGCAACCCCCACACAGAGCGGTGAGAGGCACTTTCAGCTCAAGAGAAATACAGGGTGTGCAGCACCGTTTTTCATATTCTTGCCCAGATGGAGCTCGGAGAGGGAGACATGTCGTAGCTTCGACACATTTGCACATCTGTGTGCGTTCGTGGGATTCTGCAAGTAAGACGTACATGCACATGACGCTCCATGAGAGCATTTAGCGCTTAAACACTGCTAAACAAGAAACGGAGGATGTTCTTACGTCTTTATTTTTCTCTTAAAAATCCGGAGGTTGTTGCAAAAGTACAAATATATGCGGGCATTGTGAATGAGAGCACAGAAATGGATTTAACAGATTTATGCCACATGTCTTTTTTCCAAAGAAAATATGTTGCTCCAGTTAATGAGTCATCGTGAATTATGTTAAAATTGGCAGACATGGACATTCATATACTTTGCAGTCTTGGCAATTTATATGTCACGTAACCAGAGGAACAGAGAACATAATGTATGTTGCTCTGTGGTGTAATGGTGGAGGAAGGAAACTAATGCAAGTTAATAGAATTTTTCACTACAGGCTCTTGGGATTGCAGTCCATGAGTTGCAATGAGGATGAGTCATACAGTTCGGAGGCAGCCAGTCGGTCCTTTGTGCCTCAATATACACACATTATCCAGCCCACCCCTTTAGACAAGTCCACACACACACACACACATTTTCACATGAAGAATTTCTTGAATATGAGTTCTTCTGTTGATCAGGCTAATAGTGTTGATCTTTGTTTAGCGCGACAGGTCTCCCCGGTGCCTTTCCTCTGTAATCTTTGATAGCTTAAAGGAATGTCCCCATGCCCTGTCTTGAGACAGCTTCACATGCGTACAAACACCTAATTGGCTTCAAATGTCATCAGCTGAAAAAAAAGAGATAAAGAGAGGAGGAGGAGGAGAGGGAGGCAGAGAATCTGTGAGAGAGGAGGAGAGGAGAAGGAAAGTGAAGGGGGCAGGGGGAAGAAGGACGTGGAAAAACAACAAAATTAGGCTGAGAAAGACTCCATGGTGACAGGAGGCGCAGAAGAAACGTAGTGATGTCGTGAAGAAAAGAGCAGGGGGAAGGAGAACGACCAGAAGAAGCATTGACCGGACCCCCAGCACCCGTCTTCCTGAACACCCCTGGGTGGTCGTTTGGCTGTTAACTAATTAGCAGAGTCTAACTTTGAGTCCCACTGATTACACTTCAAGAAAGTCCTCAGACCCTCAACTTAGAAGGGTCCAGATTAAAAAGGGACACTGCATCTATTGAACGCAGCCCATTGCCCTTTTCGCCAAATCCTGTTTACAGTGGCAGTAAGATAGACCAGCCTCTGTCCCAGTGGCATTTCACTGCCATTTAGCCCAAAGACGCAACACATCTAGAGGTAATTAGTCAAATTATGAGGCTGTTATCTGCCTTTCTCAAAGCCTCACCGCATGTTAGGATTGCCCCATTAATGGTGTTGCGGTGTGCTATTTGCATTAATCACTGCCGAGGAGGAGCAGTCACAAGGGCTCGGTGCATTGTTTGGATCGACAGCGTGGAGACGCAGTGTTATTTAGGTGAGAGGAGAGAATGGAAGATTGATGAAGATGTGGCTTCAGAATTAAATCTGATGTTATGCATAAATGTGACCAGCATTTGTTAATAGATGGGAAGAAGGATTTGTTTGAGGATTTTGTTTAAGGAAGGGTTTTTGGGAAAGACATTTATTCACTTTCTTTTTATTTTGATGAAACGATTGATACCACACTGATAAAACATATCGATGCTCTTCTCATTAGTTTGAAGTAGGCGAAAACGGTGATGCACGTACATCTGCGCACCAATCAGGATTTAGCAACTACTCTTTAGCTATCCACTATGTTCACTATAGCTTGAGCCAGGAGGACACTAGCTTAGCATAAAGACCGGAAGAAGGGGGAAACAGCTAGCCTGGCTTTTTCCAAAATTCTAACAATGCACCTACCAACACCTCTTAAGATCAAGTTTGTTTAATCTGTACACAAACAGAAGTGTAAGAAATGCCTATCTGTTGGTCTTAAATGCTGTAACCATGTCCTGAAGAGTTTCTGGTGCCCTTCCAACTGCACAGTGATGACTGTGAAGTCTCTGCACTCGGTTGTGTTTTGCCAAGTTATAGCATGACAGTCTACAAAATCCAGGATACATAATAATTAGTGAGCTTTGGAGCAGCTTTGGAGCTGCTGGTAGGTGTCTGTTTGGACTTTGGACAGAGCCAGGTTAGCTGTTTCCCACACTTCCTGTATGCTAAAATGAGCTAATCATCTCCTGGCTCCAGCTTTTTACATAACACACAAAGTGCATGTATTTTCAAATGTCAAAGTGACGTTACTATACTAAATCACCTTTGTCACTGAACCAATCAGGAACTTTTAGCCAAGGATTGTTACTGGTCACTTGAGAGCAACATTGTCAACTCAGCTGTGGTTCACCGTAAAAAGTCCACGTTAACAGCAGATTAAAAGACCCAGAAAATGACAGAAACAATGGGCTGCTGGGATATTACCCTTATATGTACAGTGCTTGTCTAGGCTCGTGCTGTACTGAACTGAATGTGGCAGCTTGGACAAGCAACAGACTGAACCTACGGAACTGAAGACCGTCTCAATCAGCGCTGACGTGTTTATCTACTGTTGCGTCTGAAAGGTGATGCGACATCTTAGCTTTGGAAAAAAAGGGAAGCCACTACAAGGCTTTGAACTGAACTTAACAAAGTGATTTGAATCGGCAAAGCGATTTTTTTTAGCACAAACATAAGAGTGGTTTTAATCTTCCAATCTATCTCTCGGGCAAATTGTCGTTTAATTCATAATTTTCTACCTATATCTGTGACGTAGGACTCAAACTTACCAGCATACAGTATCTAACAAAAACAGTAAAGTCAAAGACACTCAAATCTCATCTGGACACCAGATCGTCAGATTTTTTATATGTTGTTTCACATGCAGCTCCTTCAGGTCCTTCTTTTCAAGTCACATTGTCATTTTAGAGGCAGAAATCCAGCTAATTACAGCAGACATCAGCAGAAATGTCTTGTCACTAGGTCATTTTTCAGCATGCACAATTACACAATTTGATGATTTGGCTGGAGAATGTGACATTGATTGCTTGCTCACAGCACCGTCATCATTTGTTTTGTACAGTTGAAAATGAAAAGTGCTTGCAAATGTATTATGACCATTTAGTACTATAATACAGTTCAAATAGCACTTGAATAAAGAAAAAAAGAAAAGCAATATTTTAACGTGAATTCAGGAGCAGAGTAGGAATGCTTTCATGGACATTGATTGAGCATAGTGGAGCCTCAGCGAGTTGCTGCTCTGTTGAATTTTGTCCTTAGAAGTTGTGATAAGATTGTTTTTCTGTCAAAGCTCTCCATGAAAAGCAACTTCTAAAACATACTCTCTTAACAAGCACAAGCCACACAAATTAACTTAAACCTCTCAGCCCTCAAAGGAGTTCTGCTCAGTCTGTGTTCTTCGTCTCATTTAGCAGCAAGCTTTCTCTTGGTTTGCTTGAGGCTTTTGCTTAGGTGAGATCATGTGAAACAAGAAATTCATAAGTCAAGTTCTGTTACTTTTTTGCTGAAGCAGTGGCTAAGATACAAGTGCGCTTGATGAATTGACTCATTACTTAGAGCAACAGTTGCATGAATGTGATTCAAGTTCATTGCTTCTCTTGCAGAGATATTTCACTTGGGTATCAGCTTGACGAGCACTGTCAAAAGCAGTTTTGTAAAAGCGAGGCTGCCTCGTGCAAGAATATAATTTCCGAAGGGAAGCTCATAATTTAAATCAATGGCGATTGGTCAACATTTGCAAAAAAACTATCTTGTCAGATTTTATACAAGGTGCTAATTTTGAAATGGACAGTACAAATTGGCATCTCATGTGTCAGGTATTAAATCAGCTTTCTGTTGCCTCCCACTGTAATCTCAGCCTCAGCGGTGTGAACTCTTCAGTGGCCGTTGATTAGTTTTAGTCTTTCATGTGGGGTCAAGCTGAACTTTCACTTTGACTGAGTGCACCGTTGTGGTTTTATTACTGCTAATAAAAGCTTGATTAAGCATCTTTCCCTACATTTGTGGATGAGCCCACTTTTGGGCCCACTCGTCCTTTCTGCATCTTGATGTCCTTTCTGAAGGGGTTTTCAGGATTGAGATGTGGGCCTCTTAATGTGGGTCCAGGCCCAAGTGTGAGCGTGGTCCTCATGCGGCTCCACTGAGAAACTAGAGGAACCCTACTGGCTAATATCAATGGGGGTGAATCACAGCTCTATATTTGTGAGACTAATCAATCCTTGCAAATATAATATGTATTTCTGGAACATCAGTCATATATATATATATATATATATATATATATATATATATAAGACAGCTAATGCTATTAATACGGCTGCATGTCTTTAAAAGTAAGCTTTCAAGTTTTCCATTCCACATTTTGTACCTTGACTCTTTACAGAAACATATTCTGTGCAGGCGATAGATAACCATGTGCCATGCATGCAATGCTGAAAACCATCCAAGTTTCCATGACAACCAGAGCTTATTGTCACCAGGTTCACTGATTCACTGATTAGAAATCTTCAGTCAGAGAGCAGGAACTGAGCAATGACATCATTTGGTTTAGCGCACTGTTCTGTTTGTGTTAAGTATTTCCACGAGTAGTCACTTAATCTGGAAGTTTCTTTACTGTAAATTCCCATTTGAAAGTTGATATTTTCAATATTCTCACATGGGAGTCTCTTGGATAGTTTAAAAAACTACGTTGCAGATTTAGCATTGTACTTTACAACATTGTTGGGCTCATGGTGGACAGTTCAAAGTCAAAATCGATGCAGCCGAACCAGAGATATTGTCTTTGCTTTTCCCACGATGCCAACGCTGACTCAAGGAACATCACTTGAGGCAGTTTATCAGATCTTGCACAGTCACAACAAAGAATTTAAACAACTTTTTTTCACATATCGGACATGTAAACAGAGTTTTTGTCAGCTTGGTTTGGCAGATGGCTTTAAATTCCACAATACCCATGAGCCTTAGCAGCTGTTACTGCCTGTCATGTAATTATTTGACCCATTGTTAATACAGAAATGTTGATTCCTTCCACTTTTAACAGCTTAATGTATCATGAGGTTTCTACAAAGTGTTGTCTGCTTGCAGTTAGTGGTGCATGCAACATCATTTTAAGCTTGATGATTGGAACTTCTCTCCCTAAAACGTATGTGTATAGTGAACTTAGCCCTTTTACTTTATAAAAAAACCTTAATATTTCCTGACACATCTGCTCTTCCTTTGTATTCGCATTCAATTGCAATGACCAACGAGGCCAAAAATCCTTCCACCTCGCAACTCTGTTCAAGGAGAAACTCAATGAACATGTGACACCATGGAGATCATTTTGTTCTATTAAACAGAAATTATATAAATCTATAAAACAGAATTACTCAAAGAAGACTGTATTAACTGCTGTACTAACAAAAATTACAACTTTCACTCCCAGGACATTAACTGCACCACTATTTCCTATATTTCAGTAGTGCTAAACGTAACCTTTGGTGAATGAAAACCTGCAGAGTCTCAACACTGGGTCTTTTCGTCCGTCAAGATGACGCGAATATATATTTCATATATAAAATAATCCTGTATATTATGTCCCTGGTGTCTTTGTCTCTTCCCACAACTCATCGTTCCTTCCAGCCTCCTCTTCATAACAGTATCTAAAAGGAAAGGCTGCGGGCTTTTTTCCCCCCATCAAGTTTAGCGATTCCACAGGGACCTTTTACGGGATATATTTTTCGTGTTTCATTTGATGTTGCTGGTGTTGATATTGTGTTTGAAGTTTGTGTTTTTGATGCTTATAGTTCCTTGGAGACAGTGTCACAGGGAAGAAAAATAATAGACACAAAAGAAAAAAAATGGAAAAAAAACTTTAGGATTGTTGGCAAAAAAATTTGCATTAAAAGCATCTCAGTGGTCAATAGCAGTTTTTGAAGACTGTGAGGTCAGACTCAGTCATGCATGAGATGCTGCGTCTCTCGAGATGAACCCAGGATCAATTCTACCAGCATTGTGTTTTCTTCTGCTGAACAGCCTTTCAGCTATGCATAACTGCAGACGGAAAGACAAACAGAATATTGCAGACTATTTCAGCTGTGTCTCTGCAAGATCAATAAACACATTTTTTTTTGTTTCTTTCTGAAGAACAACTTGAGGAGGATAAATTGCACAGTAACGGAGGTAAAGTATTGTCATCTGAGCTCAAAAAACACTCACTTTGGCTGCTCACCTTCAACTATTTTGCCTCTGTTGCTCTTTGTTTCTCATTCGACAGAAAGTTTAGTTTCGGTAGAAGTCGCCTTGTGTTATGACTCATGCAGCTTTGCCCTGTTCTGTTTTGACGCACTCTTCCATTTTTCTCACTCTCTCGCTTCATCCATTCATGCCAATCTGCTCCACATCAGCATATCTGAACGCCACTGCTCCACTAATACGTTCACTTCAGATAACAGCAAAGTTAATTCTTCATTACCCAAATTGAGCACATTTGCTGGTCGTAAATGTCGGCCTGCCGCCAGGTTTACTGTTACTGCCGCAATTAGGAAGTAGAGCTAATGGATTTTTTTGTATTAAGTGCGTAACAAGAACCAATTTAGTTAAACGTGATACACTATATTACACAATACTTTTCACTGAAATTATGAAAATAAACACTCACCTTAAGTGGTATCTAAACATGCAGATTATTATGCTTTTGAGAAATCTGCCCCTGAGGTGCTCGGAGTTCTGAAAAATGATGTTAAATCCAACAACATCTTTTTACATAAGAACACAGTTTTCAAATATTCTTTATTAGAAAGAAGCTCCAATGAAAATGAGGAGGTCTACTATTATCCAGAGTAACTGGGACATTGTTTCTGGAAATGATGCTGGAAATGCTCAACATTAACCTCCGCTGTATCAGGTTCGAGGCAGAAAGCTTACACACAGATATCTCAAAACCTGGGCAAATTAAACCAGAATGATTTGCATTTGATTGATACCACTACAGATAAAAAAGATGTTCCTTGGTGTGTCTTTAGGTGTTATGTTGGCGTTCAATCAGTCTCTGTCTCTGTCCTCTTGCAACAGGGAGCCAGGCGAAGCAGGACTGGTCCATCCAGTGGCCCACCTCTGAATCGGGCAAAGAAAACACTCCGGTGTGCCAGCCAGAGGCCAGTCAGTGGATCCGGTTCCAGCTCTCCCAAAGCCCCAAAGTCCAGTCCAAGTACAACCAGCACATGTGCCACAGTCCCCAGGCCCTGCCCCCCCCTTTATATGCCGATCGACTCACCGTCGACAGCCCGACCACAGGGCTCTTCAATCCCCTGGACTCTGGCCATCGGTCCCTGCCCCCGTCACCCCGCCAGAGGCATTTTGGCCACACACCTCCTCGGACTCCCTTAGTGGTCAATACCATGACCCCGCCCGGCACCCCCCCCATGCGGCGAAGGAACAAAGTGAAGGCCCCGGGAACGCCACCTCCGCCGAGCCGGAAGCTCATACATCTGCTGCCGGGCTTCACCGCACTGCACCGCAGCAAATCCCACGAGTTCCAGCTGGGGAACCGCTTGGATGACACACAGACACCAAAGTAAGTGTTTTTACTCTTCGGGATTTCTAAAGGTAAACAGTCGTGGAGCTTTGTGTTTACTTTAAAGCCCAAACCGTGATTCAAATGTAGACTTGCTGTCACTCCCCAGTTGATTCACAGGTCTTCATTTACATAAACAGGCCTATGTTTTGAATTTTAAACAATTAAAAACACACTAAATAATATTTGATCCTTACAAACTCTTCAGTGATTCTGGTTAATTTAGCACAGATATAAATAATAAAGCATGTGATTTTCTGAAAACCGTTTTCTTTGGATTTTTGTGTTATATATCAGTCTCATACACACACACACACACACACACACACACACACACACACACACACACACACAAACACCCTCATTTAGCCATAATCATTCCACTATTTCACAGCACAGACGCCCACTTCCCCAGCTGTGGGGCTTACAGTAATCATGTGCCAAAATATTTAGACACCATTTAGAAACCACTTGCCAACACAAGTTGCATCCACTGGTATTTTTAAATCAGATCTGAAATGCATCCAAAATACGCAAACACGTGATTTACGAGTGACTTCAATGGGATATAAAGGAGTGACAGATAACAATAAATACTACAGACTTTGTGGGAGGTCCCTGAATCTGTTCTGGCAGGATCCGGCATAAATGACGCTCCACTTTCCACCTCTAAATATCACACGAAGCCTTATTGGTTACAGCAGTAGCGCACACGTCAGTAATGGTTGCGCTATTGCATTGACACATAATTATATTTTCCCAAGTAGGTGTCATTAGTGAAGACTATGTGAGCCTTAGAGTAATGAGTCTATAGGTGAAAGTCCTTAGGAAGCCTAATTGTACCTTTTAAGTATTTTGCCTTTAAAGCTACATCTAGAAAAAGGGATGATGTGGAAGCAACGATACTTTTTATCGGCTGCATGGTTCTTATTGCAAAAATTTGTCTGAACGTCGAAGAAGGATCTCGTTAAAAAAGTTTCTTAGAGACAATATTCAGGCCAGTCAGTTTCAGCAGATAGTCTGCCTGAAGCGAACATCCAGAGATTCAGTCCTGCCTCTCCCTGATCTGTACAAGGTCTCGCAACGTAATTCCATTTCATGCAAGTAGCGCAGAAAGGAAGTTGGGGCCCCACCTTTCCTTTTAGCAGTTTTACTAGAGCATCATCTTCCACCAGAGCTCAATCTGATTAATTCCTAGGAGGACATCATTGCCCATAAAGAAGCAACGGCCTGTCGGTATAAGATAAGGGGCCTCGAGGCTGAGTTCCTGACTGGCCATGCCTGTGTCTGGTGCTATGCTGATCAGATTTGGCCATGAACAGGGTCCACTACTGCTAGGTAATCAGGAACCAGAGTCCGCCTCAGGAGAGCTGCACTAATTTTGATAATGCCATTAGCTGACAGTGCCGTATCATTGCTACACTTGGTAAGTTAATATTTGGGAGCTGTCCTCTGCTTTTACGATGGCCATCTGATGGCCATCTGGGTTATATTTGGTGTGTGTTTGGTTGCGGACAGGGCTACATCCACACATGTCTGCGCACGTGGGCGGTCGTATCTGTATCTGCGCCGCGAGGAGTGGATCATAGCTGCAGTGAATAGGCTCAAATGGCATTAGAGAATTGATTACCGGTCCCTGAGCGCTGATAGACTGCAGGCTGTGAGTTGAGCCCCTCTAATCAATGGCCTGTGTGTGCCTGGAAATCCTGCAACTCATCGAGACAGGGCTGATCTGCTGGCTTCTCTGATAGCCAAGAACATCTCATAATACATCATAATTGGTTGGAGGATGGTGCTGGCAAGCACCAAGTTGGTGGTTCAGTTCTGGCACGAGGCACTTGTACTTGTTTGTTTCGTATCTGTATGTGCACTGGAATTAGCTTCATTGCAAAGTTGGCATCTTTTCTTTTCTCGATGCTCGAGTGGACACCTGAAGTTAGAAGCCTGGACTTTCGTACCGCACTGTATTTTCTGAAATCCTGCATTACGATTGCTATTCCTCGCCTTCATTTTCACTTAATGGCTCAGGATGAAAAACAACTTCCAAACATTTCACCAGAGCAAACCAAGCCTGAAATAAATCTCACACAAAAGGCCATTTCATACTTTAATGGCTGCGTTTCTGTGATACCCTTTCCCTTCCATACTGCCCATACTTCCCCCTATTACCAACCTCAGGGTGTTAATAAGCGCACAGTGCTCCTGGGGTCCTCATTTTCACTTGCTTAATTGTCTATCACTGTGGCCTGGACACAATAACCAGGGATTACCCTCTGACCCCAAGAGACATTTTCCTCCCTTTATCTTAATGAGATATCCCCTAATATCTCATTATTACTGCATAATATAGCACAAAAACTATAAAGCTGAATGTGCAAGAATGCTTGGCATACCATGTAGAGGGAAAACCGGGATTTGGTTTTGGCACTGATAGATAAGTGACGTTTGATTTTATGAAATGTAATAATTGTCCTTTTGCCTTGGAAACCTTTTCAGAGATTAATTGCTTGTATGCTGAACCACACATTTTTTTACATTAACATATGAATGCAAGGCCATTGCATTCTGGTTTGCCACAACATTTTCTCTTGTTGGTGTGTTACAGTCACTACAGTGTGAAAACTGGAGAAGTGACGAGACTGTCGTCCCCAAACCATGATCTTTTTTAAAGTAACCAAGTAGTTTTGGTGCCTAAACTTAACCATACTGCGATCGCTTCGCAACATTAATCATGTGTTGTTGTTGTTGTTGTTACCATGACGACGAGGGTCCTGTATGTCTATGTATGTCATTCAGGTTGGAGGACTTGTTGAAAATGACACTGATCATTGAAAATCAAAGCAAGCTGTATTTTCAAATAAGGTCAATATTCATGTTTTTGGCTTAATACACTCTCAATTTTTTAATTAAGGTTGTCTTCACTGTGCTTGGTCTCTAAAGTTGACATTGGCATCTCAGTTGCCTTTCTAATGCATAATAGCCTCTATTTGAATGTTTATTCACCTTCAGGTGCACAAGATGTGTTTTTCAGAATATAATTCAATTCAATTCAATTTTATTTATATAGCGCCATATCATAACAAAGTTATCTCAGGGCACTCAATCACATGGAGCCGGTCGAGACCAACTTCCACACACACAAAGACCCAAC
>JAVQJL010096875.1:0-34920 GCA_036024295.1 Nannoperca obscura
TTTCTATTCATTTCACAACGTATGGTGGTGAATAAGTGTGACTTTTCATGGAAAACACAAAATTGTTTGGGTGACCCCAAACTTTTGAACGGTAGTGTATATATATATATACATATATATATATATATATATATATATATATGTATATATAGGATAGACTCTGTTTGTTCGGTGATTTGGGTGAAACTGAAAATGAGATCTATTTTATGTTTTATTTTCCATTGTATGATGAAATAAGGGGATGTACTCTTGACTATGATAAAGTCATTTGCAACCCACTTGTCAGCCCAGAGCCAGTCTTCCACTTCAGCCCCCAGAACAGCATGCAAGTCTGTCACAGTCTCCAACGCGGGGACAGGGTTGCAGTCTCGCACACATCCATCTTTAACACTTGAGCACAAGCCTCTTTTTAAAAAGAACACTTTAGTCGCCTCAATAATGTGGAATTATAGACCTATATTAAAGAGAATGGTGAAGTCTTAGTGTCTAAGGCTCTGTTTATACCTGGCATTAACATGCGTCTCCCCAGACGCACTGGGAACGCGTTGAGATCTGATCGCTCAGACCACATTCAGAGGTGGTAAGGTACTGGCTAAACACTACTCTCCTACCGCCTGGACTGTGTTGTCTGACCTCCTCCGTCCCCTACACACCACCACCTTGTTCCCTCTCCTCCACGTCTGTTTACACCCTCCAGTGTCAACACAACCTGAGCGCCATGACAACGCACACTGCTACAAGGAGAAGCAAACAGGGGCCTCTGTTTCCACTAGGGTTTTACAACTGCTTTTAGAGAAAAGGTTTGAGAAATATTTTGAAGTTGAGTCCAACAGCGAGAGAGAAGTATGCCTTTGATGTGGGGAGCCAGATAGCGTCTTATGTTACCGCAGGTGTTACAACAGGTTAACAATACAAAATGCTGCCTATTCATACCACAAAATCCAGATTTACAACCCCAGAGTGAAGTAGGTTACACTATCACCTACACAATGACTGATGCACTTTTGTTTACACTCCTAATTTAGACCTTTAAAAGTAGAAATAGGACCATGAAAAGTTGTTGACCTGGTATGAACGTGGTATGGGTCCTGTCACCAGGGTTTATCTAACCAGATGTTGAACATCTGCTTGGACCTGTCACGGGTATTCTCTGAGTTTACTTAGGTGAGCTTTTTGTGAGGCTCTGGATATATTCAAAGAGATATTTGGGTCTTGGCATCCACATTTCAAATTCTGCTGCATGCAATCACATTCTGTTGAGCATCAACATCTGGTTGGTTAGTTACGAAATGGCAGGGCGGGGATGGTCCTGCAATGGAAAGACCACAGACTTAATCCGCACAGCAAACATGCGTCCTTACAGCTGGAATTATACTCCAAATTCACTTGAATTGACAGGAAATATGGTGAATTTGTGGCAACCAAAAAGAGCCTAAGCTGGTCAGCCACAAATGCAGCTGCTGCAACTGTTATCTGTGGCACGCTGTGTATTTCTTAATTTTCTGGAGATGATGATCATTTATGTTTTGTAGAACGCTTGCATCAAGATTTTTTTACAGGCACCTCTTCCGGTTGACGAAGAAATTGGCTTTTTGAAATTTTCAGTAGGAAAATTAGGTTTCTTTAATCTCCCACCCCAATTACGGGAACCATGTTTCTCGTTTGTGACGTTCAGGTAACCGGGTTACTCAAGTACATGTAAATGAACTGAGTAAGCCTGAGAGAGAGAATAAACCCTCTGCCTACTACTCTACTGGATTAAAGCTTCAGTTAAGAACCTCTAATGTAAGTGTTTTAAATTAGTTTGATAAACAACATTTATTCAAGTGCTATTACTCCATTGACTTCCCCATCTTACCGTCTAAAATACCAAAGATTTCAGAGAAAGAGTGCTGCTGCATCTCGATAGAGAGAGATCAAAGTCGCCCTCTCTGTCTCCTCTCATTCCTCATGTGGGTACGAGACCAAAGGCCAGACGATGCAGTCACACTGCAGAGCTGCACGCACACACAAGCCTAATCTCATCACGCTGTCACGAAGGCACACACATACACACAGGTGCCTTCACGTGCGCGCAGACACACGCAGGCACAGACATGGGCGCTGGCTTTAAGATCAAACAAAGGTGGGTAACATCAACACGTCCTACCTTTCTGCGAAATCTCTGCAGCAGAGAGCGTGCCAGCCAGCACCACGCCACTCCCTGTCTCCTACCTCCCCCTCCTCCTCCTCTTCTTCCTCTTCCTCCTGCTCTTCTGAGAAATACAACTCTAAAAAATTTAAACGTGGACTGTACCTGAAGGCTGAACTGAAACTAGTCTACCATTTTATTTTTAATGAAAGAAAACAGCAGAGAAATGCAAGTCTATTAAGATATGTTCAACAGAGAAAACAATTGTTGCATTCACTCCCATATATACAACAATTCTATCTGTATACAGTTCTTATTTCAGACATCTGCTCACAGGAAGAAAAGACACTCAATTTTCTCTTCAACTTCTCATTTCCAGCACAATGAAGCAACAGGGGCCACGTAACACGCTGAATAATTAAAAATGTTTGGATTGGTTTCCCGCTCCTGTTGAACAGAAAAGTCTCAGGTAGAATGTAATTTTTACCCACGAGAGAAAACGCTGGTGTTATTGAATGTTCCGCTGATACATTATTTCTCTGCTGCTCCAAGCGGCACCTTGACCACCCCGTTGTGAAAAAATGTATCACGACCTTGTGGCGTAAATAATTCAGATACCCGTTATGTTTCCCTGTTTGCCTCTATCAGAAGTCGATTGGAAATCTCATGTTCATCTATCCGAAAACACGCTCAGTAAATGCGGACTCTGCAGCGCTGCTTAATTCTGTCAAGTGCAATAGCTGTAATCTACTTTTCTACATTTACTTCACAGCAAAAGGATGTATAGTCACTGCACACAGCGACTTACCTGCTTTTGGAAATGACAGCTATAAATTGGGATTTTTCACAGCATTATTTAAATTGTGGCGAGCTTACTTCCACAATTATCTTAGAGTCACTCACAGTGCAGTTAGAGTAAGTATCAGTCCATTGCTCCAATTCACTAACTGAAAGTATATTGTGGCCTTTTAAAGAAGTAACCACCGTGTCGCTTATCTGAACGATATCATCAGGAAAACTAGAAAATGTCTCATATGGAGATAAAGATTCCTGATCCCACACTTGGACACAGGCCTGGACTTAAATTCATCTGCAGCCTTTCAGATATGAAACGGGCATATGCTTTCTTGTTTGTATCCTCAGATATAAACTACATCAGAAAAGAAAGGTGAAATCCAGCATTGGGTTCATCTGTGTTTTAGGGGTCACACAGACTTCAAGTCAGTGGGTTATATCTCTTTTGCACACAACACAAATGTCCAATTTCCGCTCCTTAACCTCAGGCAAGCAGATATATAGCTACACATGCAGCCCCAGCTGCTCCTCTGTCCTCCATCTAATGCTTTTACTTTCCACCAAAGTTTGTGTTTTAGAAAGCACATTGGAGCTGGAGTGCTGGTGTCAGTTCATTTACTGAGGCTCCCTGCATCTCCTTCGCAGTGCCCTAAAAGGGACAGTTCCCAAACAGCACCATGAGGATCTATATTTGAGATCCACTTGGGACCGCTTTGCAGAGTTTCCAATTTGTGTGGCTTAATTGTTGGCGTTTGAACGTCCAGCTGGGTGAAAGGAAGGCAGACACAACCCCATCAGAGAGGGCAGCAGGTTTAAGGAGTGCCTGACATCAGAGGCGGTGCAGGCCACTGACAGCTGAACAAAAGCACATGGTGCCACATCTGGCTTCTAGTTTAGCATGCAGTTTCCCTCCGCGTACCTCAGCACTATGATTATCTCTGTCCCACTGCCTTGCAATCGAACAAAGAGAATTGTTGTCTAAGGATAGCTTCGGGAAACAGCAGCCCTGAGATTTAACCACAGATGAATGAGGATGAGGAGGAGAATCACAGTGACAATTTGATACTAGGGAGACGAGGGCAGGGTGTCCTGACCTGCTAAAATAAAAAGCATTTCAGAAAGGAGGAGATTACAGTGCTATCAGCATCAGTGTCAGTGCATTTTCTTGCTCTGCATGCTCCTGGGTCTCCTCTGTAACCCTGTCAGTGTCCTCATAGTCACCCTGCTACAGCTGGACCATGTGCTCCACAGCTGAGGTTTACTGGCAAAAGAAAACCACCACCACAAAGTCGAGAGAAAAGAGCAGGGTGCCCCTCCAACCACAGAGTATTCGTGCACGTTCTGCTCCAGTGTGTATAAACATGCATGGTGCAATGCTGTGTGCGTGTGCAGACACACAAACGCCATCCACTTCTTGGTGCACATTTTACAGAAACCAACCAGGGATTCACTACGCCGCACGAAAGGGGAGGCCGGCATGTGGAATAAACAATACGCTAAGTGCAACAGCAGGCAAGCCCAGTGGTTAGAAGAGCTGTCCCAGAAAGGTCACGGGTTCAATATACTGAAGATTATACTCAGTGACCTGCCTGCTCACTGAGTTTCTCTAGCCTCAAGTGTCTGTTTCCATTTTGTCAAGTGCTGAGAACATTTGGGTTGCTCACAATCCAATGTCAAATCTTTTGTTTTTTAAATGCCACACTAGAATATAAAATCATGGTTGAAAAATTACGGAACTTTCCAATAAGTTTTTATCCATTACTGAATTTAAAATGCCCTAAAAAACTCTAACACACCTGACTGAAGATACAGAGCTAATCTACATCTCTAGATGGAACATAACACTCTGTTTCAGCTCCACTTTGCGGTTTAGGCTGATAAGACGGGCGGAGTAGTCCACCTTGAATCACAAGATCTCTGCTGCTGCGCTGTTTGGGTGTGTAGCGAATGAGAAAAGCCCTTGAGTGAAGGAAAAGCCAGGTGAAGCTGTAGTGATTACTCATGGTACCCAGTCACTCAGCATCAGCTTGCAGCGACATGATCACAAACTTTCCTGGTTGAGTCGTTCTGTCACCGAGGTGGTGAAAGTGGAGAGTCTATCTCGTTTCCAAGCGATGAAGCATCGTATCAAATACCTCTCCTCTCTTGGGTGCTGTAGCATCAATAGTGGGTAAACTGACTCAAGTGTTAGTCAGTATGCTGACTCATGCTATTACTCTCCCTGGCCATCTCCACTGTTTGGGTTCTCATCTTGCCCTGTCATAAAGACAAACACTTTCGCCCATAAGCCACTGATGTTACATGAATTTTACAAGTGACCAATGGAGCTTTTCTTTTGTTTATTGTGCTGCTTTGGCACTGTTGTTTTGTCACTCGCTCGCTAACCAGCTAGCTTTATATTTACCATAGGACATGACGGTGGTATCAGTCTTCTCATTTAACTCTCCACAGGGAGCCAACAAGTGCATTTCCCAAAAATAAACTATTCTTTCAAGTTATCCTGCTTTTGGTAAACCATTCTCGATATGTTTTAAATGCATGGTTTGATGAACATGTTGCTTTTGTACGTGTGCTCGACAAAAATATATATTACTGAAAGTGGAGGTTGTGAGGGGGGTGAGCTAATGTGATTTATTGGGCCTAGATTCTGTCAAGATTGTTATTCAATCCTGGGTTTTACATCTGTACCAGCAAATTGATAACGCTGTACATTTGGGAAAGAAACTCGGAATCCGAATAAGTATTGTATTACAGTGTGCTCGCAATGTGCTTACACACAGTTCCAAGAAAAGAATTATAGGAACCTTTTCCCATCCTCCCTGATAAAACCTTTCCATATACTGGAGTTAACATCCAGGAGTGAAAAATGGAGGGGTGGCTGTGGCATCTCTGCTGGCTCACTACGAGCCCCGACAGGTCTCAACCGGCTGCTGCTCCTCCACCTCGGCAAGCCTGTCAAGTCAAAACAGCTGACATCATCCCACAAGAAGCCTTATTGCAAAGTGAGACTCCAGTTAGAAAAAAATATGCTTTGACCCAAACGGGGCCAGAGGAAGGGGTTCACAAAAGGTATCCCAACACCTGAGTGGTGACGGTACTGCTTTCAAAAGAACATGTCGTGTGATAGAATGGCTTTGTGAAGTCCAGGCCACACGGGTTAATGTTGTGTGTGTGGAATATAGAACACGTAGGTATGAAGATGTAGAATACACAGTGTGATTTCCTGTAAAACACACTCAAATCTAGTCACGCATCAAAGTGGCTATGAGACATGAGGAGGTATGAGGTAAAAACAGTGAGATGCACTTTGTAGACCAATTCAAGTAAAGCATCTCATCTGAACACAGTGGTGAGCGGAAATTATTTCATATGGCTAGACTGACACCGTGTGGTCATCTATGATCACTGCAACACATCCTGTGATCTGACTTCCTCCTGCTGATTTAATCCACTGCAATAGATTTGCTCAAGAATAAAAAAAGAAAGAATACACATTTTGTTGACATGGGTTTATCTTAAATTCAGCATAATTCACCTTTATTGAAACACCTTCGATTTTAAAACCATACAACAAATAAAGACAACAAGTGGTAGTTGGAGCACACCGGAGAAAAGCAACAATGACCAGCATACTGAGAGCATAAAATGTCTTTTTTTTTGTCCTTTAATCCATGATCCACATCTGGAAAACACTGTTTTGGCAGTTTTTGTTGGTTCTAAGTGCAGCTGGTATCTTAAGTGCATGTAGTCGACAATTTAAAAATGAGCGGCTTCAGATGTGCAGAAATTCCAACTGTTCTTTTTTTATTTGGTCCCGGTTTTTACGTCAAAGCTCCCCGCGTGGACTTGTGGTCGTCTCGGATTCTTCTGACTCCTCTTTTTCTGATGAGAATAGACGCATGAATAAATAATAATAAGAATCGTACAAAGTCTTGTAAGGAAAGGAAAATGCTTAATTTTAACCGTTATGTTTTCAAGGTTAGGAATATGTTCAAATATATTTGAATTTGATAAAAAATGCTTGATTTTAAACATAATCTGGTGTTTCATCTACACAGTCATCATGTCATGTAAACCGAAAATTGTTTAGTTTTTCAATTTAAAAAAATTATTTTGTTGTCTGCTGGCATTAATAGTAACAATTTAGTGTGATGATAAAGGCTTTGAGAGTCTGGAAATGTTTGATTTAGGTACCTTGTGCTTGAACTTTACTCCAACAGTAATGGAGAACAGCTATATTTTATGTATTTGTAAAATCATACAATTTTGTTTCAGTTTGTTTCATAGGCTGTAGTAGACAATGTAAACTTTCTGTTCAAGAAATATATATTTATATATATGAATATAAAAGCTTTTATAACTAGTGTCTTTTCACTAATGTGAATAAAAAAATAAATAAAAAGGATCATGCTAAAGGTTTTATAGAACCTGTTGAGCAGAAATCATCTGAAACCAATCCTTAAACGAACTCTAATCCTCACCTGGCTGTTGAGTTTGGACACACTTGCCATCTTGCTTCTCGTAGCCACTCGAGCAGATGCACGCATAGCTGCCTTTTGTGTTGACACACTCCTGGTGCTCGTCAGTGCACGCGGACTCCATCTGGGAACACTCGTCGACGTCTGAAAAACACAAGGCAACACTGATACACCACGCTTTCTCTTCCGATGATGTCACCCCCGATAGAAACGCATTCATCGCCAGAGAGTGGTGAAATGTATGTGTGACAAAGTCAATGTTAAAAAAAAAGTAATAAATTTAAAAAAGCAAAAGGAAGAGGCAGAGCAGTTTATTTTGGTTTATACACACCAACTGTCCTGGTGCCTTAAATACTGAGTAACACGTATCAATCCATTAATCCACAGCTGAAAATAGTCCCACTGAAAAGCACTATGTACTATTCTTTGAGTAAAGTTTGCTATAAACTAACAGCTCTCTGCTGTTATTACTTAACCATGTTTATTAAATACAGCTATACATTTATGATCCGTTATATAGACTTCCACCTTCAGCAGGAACAAATGGGCTGAAAGCCACAGGTGGTAAAGTACTGTAAAGAGACGCTTCAGCAGTTGTTGATCTTTTCATGGCGTTTGTTGACAATAGGAAAGATAATGAATAACATCAGAGTTATATCTCTTATTCTCTTCAATATTGAAGCTACTTTTTTGGACTGTGCATTCTCCAAGACATAAGTTTAATTTATATAGAATTCTGATTAAGGACTTTTGTGCACCAATACAGATTTTCTCAAGAAAGAACACCAATGCAAAAATCTGTTGTCTTATATCTACAAAGGTTTTATAGCAATTTAAATTACATTTGTTTTTGAAAGGCTTCTAAAATGTATATACACCACAAAAGGAGTGAAATCCTTTAAAATAGTGAATTATTGGCATCATACCTGTGCAGGTGCCCTCTGTGTCTTGGTACCCGTTGGCACAAGCCTGGCACTTATCAGGACCTGCTTCAGTGCAGCCGGAGCACACTTTGTCACAGGCTGTGAAGGACAAAGACACACACAAAACAACAACTTTCTATTAGATGAATACCTCAGAAAGTTATTCAGTGAAGTGAAATTAAATAATCCCCCTTTTTGACAGCTGTACTGTGAAATATTACGTATTTAGCATCTTTTGGGATTCATTTCGAGTTCACGGCCCCTGCAGTCACGACACTTGTTCAGCACACCAAGATTAAATCCCCCCCCCTCAACCAAAGTACACATTTTTAAATGCAACATTGGAATTGGGCCTTTTATACTGTATGCGATTGAAGTACACCTACTGTTGTGTCCAAAGCTTACAGAGTGATAACTTGACACCTATGACATATCTCCTCTTACCCTTGCAGGAGTAGGAGCCTTCCGTGTTAAGGCAGTATTCATCCTCTGTACACGGGGAGGCGTCTTCGGAGCACTCGTTTACATCTGTAACACGAGATGGACTGCAGTCAGATTCACTCTGTACCGAGCATAATGTCCTTTTTCATTCTTCATTCCTTCTACCACATCAGAATGAAAAACTATTGCTGTGCTGGCATTAATATTATTATTAAGATCAGTTTCAGTTATGTTTAACTTTAAGAGTACGGTAAATTCCATGGATTTAAAAAGACATCTTTTGACATTTAAAGCTGGTTTTAGCTTCCCCACCCCCGTAACACATAAATTACTACATGGAGACTTTTTTATTCTTACCAACACAAGCTTCCTGATCATCCTCCTCCCAGCCTTCCTTGCACACATCACAGTCCTGATTGGTTGCTCCGGTGCAGGTTGTGCAGGAGGAGTGGCACTCTGTGGGCGAAAGAGGAGCCGGAATTCACAATCACGACAGATTTGAAAGAAAAAAAGCTGGTGGTGCAACAGCAGCTGCTTGTTCCGCTCCTGCCTGCCGACGTGTACCTGTGCACAGAGAGAAGGTGTCGTTCCTCACTTCGTTGAAGTAGCCGTCGATGCAGTCCAGGCAGAAGTCCCCCTTGTACCCGTGATCACAGCTGCACTTCCCGTTGCCACCGCGGGTCCCGTCGCCGTCACACATTCCGTTTCCATGACAAGGTCTGTCCGAGCCCCCCACGCAGGCTTCAGAAAGAAAAATCAGGACGACAGCACAAACACATTTAACCACTATAACTCTGAGCTGCCACAGGTTCCTGTGGTTATTTGTTTAAAATACTTTTTTTTTTTAAACTACATTATATATAGATGCCAGACACAGAACCAATGTACACACTAAGGACTTTCCTCACCATTGCAGTCCGGTCCAAATGTTCCCGTTGGACAGCACACTTTGACGGTTTCAACGCAGAACCATTTATGCAGATCAGGAT
This sequence comes from Nannoperca obscura, assembly GCA_036024295.1. NCBI lineage: Eukaryota > Metazoa > Chordata > Actinopteri > Centrarchiformes > Percichthyidae > Nannoperca > Nannoperca obscura. The sequence goes on from JAVQJL010096875.1 coordinate 9,758, forward strand.
GTTTCGTTTTCCTGCATTGCAACAGGAAACAAAGCAGGAAGAGATGAGGTTTAACACATTTGTCTTTTCACACACAAATAACTGCAGGTGACGCCTCTGTCAGAGCGCCTAATCACTAGCTGACCATACCGGTGTTAAACGTTCACAATATTTGCATTAACCAACACCCACCGCTTGAACCACCAAGTTTCAAAATGCTCTTCGTGCTCCTCCAGCATGCGGTTGCACTCAAAGCTGCTACTTTCACAGAGGCCCTCCACGATCTCCATCAGACGAATCTCGCTGTAGAGGGAGCGTGGGAAAGACACACAACATCGAGTTTAAACGGGGAAGAGGTAGAAATGAGTATACGCCACCAGATAAACTATGATAAAAATGGAAGTGTTGCGGCATGGAAGTCACTTAAAGATTGCAAGTGTTTGTGTAAATGCAGGAAAACAAACTATTACTTCAGGTAGGCCTTGCCAGAGTGGGGAATTAACACCCTACACCTACCAGATACACTTGGGCACAGTCAGATAGAGATTCAAATGCATATTGCTTATCTAAAACGTTGATACGCTCCTTGTGCCAAGTACAGTGGCCTGCAGCTCCGGTGCAAAGCAAACACAGCTCTGATGGCCCGTTGCTGTGGCAGGGTGACCTGCAGAGTGGACAGGACAGGATGCACCGTCTCACCTTGTCTCATACTTAGACAGTTTTCTCTCCTCCCAGGCTGTGTTGCCTCCGCCAAAGTTCTGCTTTGCCGTTCTGTCAAAGCCCTAAAATACAAAGATAGGGTCCATGGTTTGCAAAGAAAGAAAGGGCAAGGGTCTGGAAGAAGTTAGACATTTCAGGCATTTGGCACTATTTAAGGTAGCAGTAAACATACACAATATTAAGAGGAAGATCTCAATAAAATGAACAACACAACACAAACGAGTGGTTTAGAAACGTTCTCCTACCTTGTTGAAATTTTCAGTAATTTGGCGACAGGTAGAACAGGCGCTCTTTAAATCATTCTTTGCGTCGGTGACTTGAAAAAGTAAAACAAGAGTTACACAAGACAATAGCCGCATTAGCAACAGCTCTGGACCGGTGGACAGCATCTCAGCCGATCAATTCAGACAGTTTCATATCAGGGCACACGCTCCAGCCACTAGCAAGCGGTTCGGACAGCCTTAAATGAGCTGTTCTTAACATTAAATCTAAGTTAGCGCTATCTATGCAAAGCGCAACAAAGTAGTATTTACATGCCGGGTGTAGAAAAAAAAACGATGCAGTCTTAGATTTCCGCGTCAGACTCTTGGTTGAATTGTGGCTTGCGCTGATTTGCTAAAATGCCTGTCAATCAAATGTACAACCAATCACAAGCCGCCACGCGCGGGACAACGAGCTCCGTCTTCACGTGGAAAATTCAAGAAATCTAATCGTAGAAATTTTAAGAATTTTGTTTTTCATTTTGTGTGAAGTATTTGATAACAAATCTTAACAATATCTTTATTCCATTACTAGAAAAATAATGTTATATTTTATATCGACATGAAAACATGTGTTGGGGTTCGCGTCCTGTCTTAACCGGAAGTGATAACATCTTTCAGCTGTCATGGCTGAAAAAAGGAATGTTTTTGGGCTGCCACTGCTGTTTTTATTGATAACTGTGGCTCTCTTGCATTTATTAATTTGCCCGTTCACTAAAGTTGAGGAGAGCTTTAATTTACAAGCGGCGCACGACATTCTATATCACAGACTTAACTTTGACAAGGTAAGCAGGTGTTATAGATGCAGGTATTAACTAGATGTGCTAAAATGCTATGCTAACTATCCACAGCACCAGTGAATAAAATAATTGTCATTTTTAAATCAAACATTTGTGAATACACAAACCCTACAGACAACGTAATGGATATTTTGTATATGCATGCATAATGCAATATAAAGCTATAAGTAAGATAAAAAAATAAATATGAGAAGCTTGCACTGTAGCATTGTGTAGTCAGAGAAATGAATGCTGACTTATTCCTGTTGAGTTAAAAAAATGTCATCTTATGGCTTCCAAAAATATTATAAATAATTACTGTATTACCTAAAGAAGACAAATTACATAAAAAGGTGTCACGTGTATTTGTATAGCCCCAAATCCTACAGAACCATTGATATTAGGTCATATAATTTTATACCTGTATTTGTTCTCGAAAACGTTGGTATTTATCATCAGTGTCTGCACAATAGCAAATGAATTGACAATACAGCTGACAAAACAATCTCCGCTCAAGACCCATTTAGTAGCTGTTCTGGAGCTTTTGCTCTTCATCAGAAGATGGAGTTTGCCTTAGAAATCTTAACATCTACAGTTCCATGACAAATAGGAAAACTCAATCTGCTGATGAAGACCATGTGATATGATTAAGCGATCTAGATCAGCTACTAAATAAACCTTGAAATGAGATTTATTTGTCAACTGTTGTCTCCAAGGTCAACATGTTGTTGAGACCAGACCGTGTCCTGTCTTTCAGTATGACCATCATGAGTTCCCTGGCGTGGTACCACGGACTTTCCTTGGCCCCCTGTTTCTCTCCACACTCTGCTCCCCCGTTGTGTTTCTGTCCTCTCTGCTGGATGCACCAAAATTCTACACACAGCTGACAGGTAAATCACTAATACCCCACTAATTGGTACTTTCCGACCCACTGATATGTTAAAAACAAGGTTTAAACAAATGCGCTCTCTTGCTGTGTTCTGTCCAGTCCGAGCTTCCCTGGGAGTGTGTGTTATTGGTGCGCTGTGGCACATGCAGAGGGAGGTGAGGAGGCAGTTTGGCTCCACAGTTGCAAGCTTCTTCTGTCTGACATGCGCCTCTCAGTTTCACCTCATGTTCTACAGCACCAGGACGCTCCCTAATGTGTTTGCACTGCCAATAGGTAAGCTAAATTGGTAATAATGATCATAATCCAAGGACTGAATGAGTGAGTGAATCTACAAGTAACTTGACGACAGTATGTTTTTATTCCCAGTTCTGGTAGCATTCACATCTTGGATGGCTCAGAAATACGGCCGGTTCATCAGCCTTTCTGCTTTGGTCATCACTGTGTTCCGGTCGGAGCTCTGCCTCTTCTTGGGCCTCATGTTACTGATTTCCCTGTTGAGCAGGAAGCTGGGAGTTCTGCAGCTGCTTTACCATGCTGTTCCTGCTGGGATCTTGTCACTGGGTGAGTAGTGAATGCACAGTATACCACTAGTACATACTCGATAAACAATAAATTGCTCCTGCTGTCCAAACAGGTTTTGATTCCCTTTTGTCTTTAACAGCCCTGACGGTCGCCATTGACACCTTCTTTTGGGGGAGGTTTTTGTGGCCTGAAGGTCAGGTTTTGTGGTACAACACAATTCTCAACAAAAGTTCCAACTGGGGAATATCCTTTCTATTACTCCAGTACCCTCCCACTTATGTTTAAATATCGCTTGTGCATTTACATTTTATTTACTTTTATCACTGAAAATTGTGATGGATGATCTCCACCCCACCCCGCCAGATCTCCTTGACTCGCTTCTCCCCAGTAAACCTCTCCCTTTCTGTGGTACTTTTACTCTGCCCTGCCCCGTGCCCTGGGCTGCACGCTGCTCTTCGTCCCCCTCGGCCTCCTTGACAGGCGGACGAGGCTGCTGCTCCTACCCACTGTGGGCTTCATCCTCATGTACTCACTGCTGCCCCACAAGGAGATGCGCTTCATCATATACACGTTCCCTGTGCTCAGCTTGGTAGCTGCGCGAGGCTGTTCTTTCATGTAAGTTGAAACATGTGCTTACATTCAAATACATGACACAGACCAGACACTCTCATTGCTTTATAAGACAAATAGGACATCAAAGTACAGCAATCACTTAGAAGGTGAGGTTGACTGGTGGGTGTTGATTATTTCTCGCTCCTAAAATAGATTCAGAGCAGCTATTCTCCAGATATTGATATCTGCCATGATAAGGAAGATGTCTTGTGTCAACAGTATGGCAGCTGCTCTTTTATATGAGCCACTGCAAAATCTGTCGCTCACTTTCTCACTTTTCTGCTTTAGTTTGTGCAACTACCAGAAGTCCTGGATGTATAAACTGGGGTCTGCGGTCGTGGTTGGCCAGCTGTTGACCAATGCAGTGTACTCTAGTATTTGTCTCTATGTTTCCCACCACAACTACCCAGGCGGCCGAGGACTGCAAGAACTACACAGGCTGTTGCCAGACACTGCAGGTTGGAATCACTTTTAGCACATTTTTATTTGCATATTTCTTGTAAAATAAATCAAAACAATTTATTTTTGCCACCTTTTAACAACAGCTAATAGGTCAGTACTTATTTATAATTTAAACAATGTGGAAAAAACTGTTTATATGTGCGTGTAGTATGCAATTATGGGAGTACTTCTTCGATTGCCTGTTAGTTTCATTTTCTCTGTTGTGTAAGTGTGTCAGCTAATCTAAATGTATTTGAACAGTGTTAGTATGATGATCTAAATATTAATCGTGCATAAGACAAAAGGATCCTGGCTTTTTTACATCAGTTTTTATACAAAATACCGTATACTATTATAATCTATCCTTGAAAACATACATAAATGCCTTTGTTCCCTCAGATGTCTTTGTTCATATTGACACGTATGCTGCTGAAACTGGAGTATCTCGCTTCTTGGAGCAGAACAGAAGATGGAGGTTAGTGTAGGTTTCATTGTTTTGAATTACAATTTGTCAAAAACAGTGAACCCAATATTATCACTTTTGTAATGCCATTACTGATATATATTTTTTAACAGATATGACAAACGTGAGGACCTGAGCCTCACGAGTCCTGAGATCAAACTGTACTCGCACCTTCTGATGGAGGCTAATGTCACCAAGATACAGCTACTCCAGGACACTCATCGGCCTCTGGCCTTCATAGAAGGTTACAGCAACATTGCCTTCAACTGGTTTCACTTCCCTCCCGTCAGTGTGCGATTAGAGAGAAAAACTGTGCTGATGAAGAGAGACTGCAGCGGGGCAACAAAACGGATGACTCTAACAAGAACGATGGAGTTGGATTAAGGAGTTATGTTCTTAGGGACCAAAAGAAAAAGACCAAAGCGAGCAAAACGAGTGTCATTTTGGGATGGACTGGTAGGAAAAGAAGAACGCATCAGTCATTGGTCACATTGCACCACAGATCAACCGCTGTCATGTGCCACCTATGTGGATAAATATGTGAACTGTCATACATGTTTTCGTGTAATACCGGTTAAAATTCTCTATTCTCATGCTGATGTGTAATGCATTACGTTTCCTATGAATAGCAAGGACAAGTGTCTCATTGCAGACAATTATTTTACCTTTTACAGTTTACTTTTCCTTACCTCAGGATGTAATTTGTATACGTTATCCATGAATACAGCTGAAACTGAGTTGAAGAAACTGGTCTCCTGAATCGGACTAATGGATAAACTCCATGGTTTTAACATTAAAAGACATCTGTAATTGATTAAAAAAAAAAAGAAACCTCTGCAATATTGCATAAGGAAAACCTTTATTTACAAATGACCACAAAATTTGCATGGTTCCAGTCTCAATGCTAAAACATTTATCAGATTAGGTTCAGAAGTAATTTAATATAAAAATGTACAGAACATTGTTTTACTCAATAATAAACCCATAATTTAATCCCCTGGACATAAACTTAAATTGTGCTTAAGAGACAAATTGTATATTCCAAACAAACTGCTTATTCTGAAAATACAGCAATATTATACATGATCTTATTAAAAACATTTCAGCAAGTAAAAAAAAAAAAGTCTATTTCTAAATGACAGTACCATTAGCCACAAAGTCACAATGAAAATTAAATAACATTAACTTAAAACATTTCTCAGTCACAGCATTTATTTTTGGGCCATGTTTTCCTTCAGAAAACTCTGCATCTAATACAAAAGAATCAAAAAAGCATCCTGACGTGATCTGCGCAATTTAACAAAATATTTACAGCATTTTGACCTGAAGTAGTTTTGGATAAGGCACAAGGAGAGAGTAGACAGTAAACAAAAACATCGATTTACAAGCAAACACATTATCACCAACCCCTACAGCTAGAAAAACCCTCCCTCCCTGATACACTTTTGACTGAGACTTTTCACAACAGCTCCAAAGTGTTTAAACAGTAGTACACAGAATACAATAAAACCTCCAACTCTGGCCTTTGCATTGAGATTCATGTATAAATTGATATTTTACATTTTGCCCAACAGAAAACCCCTATTTCACAGCTATGCAACTTGGTCCTTGATAAAGGGTTTGAAAGTTAATGCTCAACAATAATCAGTACTGAAAATAAATGAAAGGGAGGTTGACCTTGAGGAACAGCAGACCCTCCATGTTTTCCAGTAAAGGCCTGGGTTGATTTAGGGCACAGTTGACACTAGCTGTGCTAAACAGTGTCTCTGCTGGGACAATGCTGGGAGGGCAGCCCACGTAACGGGCAGCTACTTTGGCAAGATCGGGCCACAGGAACTTTTTCAGGTTCCAATAGTCGAGGGGGTCACAGCTTTGATCAAGTATGTCTTCCTCAAGGTACTCCAGCACTGCCAGCTCTGAGGACTTTGGCTTCTCCTCGTGTTTTATCTTTTGTCGGATGTCAGCCATTAGAGACCAGAGGTTGTCCTTGTTTGAATGGGAGGTGTTGGATGAAACGGGGGCCTCATTGCATCCATTGGGCAGCGGAGGCTTAACTGCCACTGAGGTAGATGAGGACTCCAGCTCCCGGATTAGATCTTGTTTACATTGCTCGGCTTCTTCCTCTGTGAACAACGACGTCTTGTATCGTGGGTCCAGCATGGTCGCCCAGGTGTATCGCGGGTCGTGCAGAGTTGCGGACATTCTGCTCACCATGGCTTCCTTCAGAGACTTGAGCATGGTATCTATGCCCACAGTTTCATCAAACAGCAGGTCTATCTTTCTGTTGAGGATGTGAATGAGTGGTATCACTTGTCCCAGAGTGGCAGTGCGGTTGCTCATCTCCCTGAAGGCGACTTCAAAAGGTTTCAGTGCATTGCAGACCGACAGCATCACCTCCCACTGATCGCAGCTGATCATTTCCCTGAAATTGCACTCGATCGACATCTCGTCGATGGCTTTCTTCTGTTCCACCAGCCGCTCGAGCATGAAAAAGGAGGTCCTCCACTTGGACGGGACATCCTGAATCAGTTGGTTCTCTGGCAGCTGGTGGGCCCTCTGGAGCTCAGCCAGCTTCTCCTTGGCCTTTGCTGAGCGGTGCACACGTTCACAGATCTTTCGTGCAATGCTCAGAAGGTTCTGAACCATTCTCTGGCTCTTTATGGCTTCGCTAACAATGAGGTCTATAGTGTGTCCAAAACACTGCATGGTGACATGTCCGTGGTCTTCCAAGGTGTTTCCGATGGTGTTGTTATCAGTTACAGTGAACCCCTTTTTCAGTCCTGATGATGTGATCCAAGAATCCCACAGATACTCAAGCTGCTTTGGGATGTCATGCATATCATGATCACAGTCTATTTGTGAGACACTTAGGAGAGCGGAGCAGTGAAAGTCCTGACCCTGGGGTCTGACACTTGACTCATATGTCGCCCAGTGGGCAGTAAGGGTCAGGTATTCCCTTGTCTGGCTACTGACCCAAATACTAGTTGTGAAGTGGACAACACCACCTTCAGCCTCTTTCAGGAGGGTCAGCACAACATCCTTCACCCTTTCGTACATATCTGGTATGGCAGTGCTGGTAAAGTATGAAGATGGTGGTAGAGAATACTGAGGCTGGAGGTACTCTAGTAGTCTGTTCAGTCCAGCATTCTCCACCATAGCTGATGGCTGAAGATCGAGTGCGAGCATTTCTGCGATAAGTTTGGTGATTTTTTTGGCAACCGGGTGGTCTTCATCAAACCGCTCACGGTTCTGTTCCATTTGATAAACAGCCGTGTCCATGAGCTCTTGTTTAACATGAATTTCAGCAGACGGCACATCACCTGAGATAGTTTTGTTACTTTCAAGAACATGTCCATGAAACCTCTGCATGTGCCTGAAGAGGCAGCTTGTGCCAAGGTTTGTAGTCTTTTTGCCTCTGCTAATTGTGCGGCTACAGTGCAAACAAATCACCTTTGTGGGGTCAGCAGGTGAAATGGAGAAATGGTTCCACAGTTTTGACGTCTTTTTACTGAAAACAGGCAGGGTTTGTGGCTTTTTCTCACTGGCATGGCTCTCAGTTTCTTTGGTTGAAACTGCGTCCGTTGCAGTGAGATTGGTATAAGGATGAGGGGAAGAGTCCTTCTCATCTGTGCTTTTTTGGTTTTTGAGGACGTCTGGGTGGCGTCTCATAAGATGCCTCATCAGACAACTTGTACCAAAGTCCCCCCGTTTTCCCCGGCTGATGACGCATGGACAGTAACGGCACAGTGCTTTTAACTGGTCAACTGGTGACACTATGAAATGGTGCCACACTTCAGATTTCACCCGTTTCATGATCTTCTTGTTTTGCTGGAAAACGGAATGATCCTGATTGAGGCTGGGGCCCTCAGAGAGGTCGCATGGTGAGGAAGTTAGGGGTGTATCCTCTCCCTGAGTTTTGAAGGAGAGATTTAGAGAAGACTCCGAGAGATGCATCACCTCATCAGCTTCCTCTTTTATATCCATGCTTTCCTCCATGCTTTGGGGTAATTCATCCGATATGGTTTCAGGTGAAGATGGAAGAAGGGGCGATTCTTTCTTTAATTCCAGTGGATCATGTAGTTGTGTGCGGGACAATAGTGAGGGCGGGTTTGTATAGGGTGGGGGAATGTGATTGCCCTGTCCATTTTCCTCAATGACAACCTCTTTGTGGGCCCTCCACATATGACGAATAAGACAGCTTGTCCCTAGATCCTTCCCATTTTTACCCCTACTGAATTCATTCATGCAATGGATACATACTGCTTTGGAATTGTCCGCAGGCGACAGGTAGAAGTGTTTCCATACAGCTGATCTACGACGAGAACTCGAACTTTTAGGGGTCCCGGGAAGGCGCTCAGGCCCACCGTCTGACATGTCTTCAAGGTTGTTGTCATTGGAATGTGAGGATGAGAGCGTGCTGCAAATAGTGTCAGCATACGGTTCTAATTTTGGTTCAACTTTGGGTAACACTTCTTTGGATGACAGATCTGAATTGTCAGCTGAGGAGGTGGACGGTGAAGTGTTCTTTGAGGCAGAAGAAGTCACGCTATTTGTCAAGTCTCCGTTTTTTGGTGAGTTTGGGGAGGGAGGTATCAGAGATGAGGCAGGAGAGCTAGTCAGATTATTTGAGGATGCGTCTGCTCCGTCTTGTAAAAGCACAGTGGGGTGAGCCCTTCGCACGTGCCTCATTAAACAACTTGTACTGAGGTCTTTCTCATTCTTACCCCGACTGAACTCTTTCATGCAGTATAAACAGATTGCTTTGGTACTGTCTCGTGGAGATATGCAGAAATGATTCCACGCAGGAGATTTCTTCCTTGGGTTGGTATTACTCCTTATAGATGACAAAAGGCTCTGAGTGACAGCATCCATGGCAACATCATAAAGGGTGCTTGTGTATCCACTTAGTAAATTACTATACTCATCACCATCTCTAGTTACAAAAGGGCCAATTGAGCTGCCAAATGCTAGCCTTTCATCATCCTGGGTTTCCTCTTCCATTCCATTCGCATCCCCAGTCTCCTCTTTGATATGTTGACTTGCTTCATTACCATTTTCATACTGTTCGTTCTCCGTATTCCCCTCGGTATCAGTGTTTAGGCATTTGTTTGACAGAGCGGGAGAAGCTGGATCCGTCTCACTTGCTTGGTCGGACTCCAACTGTTTTTCACCCTGAGAAGATAAATCAAAAGAAGGGGGAGAGTCTTTATCCAGTGTTATTGAGGAGCAAGCAGGTGACTTTTCATCCGCAGCGTCATGGGGGTTAATGCTGTAGGATTTGAACACGTAGCCCTCCTGGCCCTCAATTTTCAAGCAGGTCCCTTTTGCCTCTCTTCTTTTACTTTCTATAGACCCATTAGGTTCACTGACCATATCCTCACTCATGTGAGAGACCACCTCCTCCTCCCCATCCATGGCAGCAGCCCAAGGGTTTCTGTAGAATAGTCAGGTCTGCGTTGTCAAATGTAATCAGTGTTTTCAGATGTAGTCATCGATACTGCAGCTCTCAAGCAGGTGTTGTAATGAGTGTGTGGCTGTCTGGGTCACAGGGTGCCTGCTTGTCCTTCTCCATTTATGACTGAAGTAGTTCCACCTCAGCACACACAACCTACAGAGAGGGAGAGAGACATTTATTAAATGGTATTCCTTAGAAATAACAAGACTCCCGAACCACAGGTAATATACAGTGGGTATTCTGCAATAACACAAACGTCCTGTACATGACATTTTTATTTTCTATAACTGGTTGACCAGGCTCTTGATACAAGGTCTGGCATCAACAAATGGTGTGTTGACGTTAAAAGTCACAACTCCTGCAGTAGCTACAATCAAGTTTAAAAGTGCAGATTTACTAGCCGTATTGACCACTTTGATTTTCGTTTTAAGGCAACTTTGTGGTAATAATACAAATGTTTGAATTTGCAAGTTGACCAGGACCACCCAAACACAGTATTTACATGTGTAGTTTCAACCTGGCCTTCAGGCCCTCTGGAAGATCCGCCTTCATGGCCCACAGCACCTTACATATGCAGGCAGTCACGTGGGAAATGTCAATCATTCATCAAGAGCAGGAACAACTCTCCAAGATTCTTCCACAGAACTGTTGCTCAAGTCTGTCAGCTTTCTGAATTATAATAGCCTGCACTCATCCCCACAAATTAAACACTCTCAAACATTATGCAAATATTGTTCTACTTACTTGAATTATGATGATGCTTACTAGATATATATTCACAGTATTTATACTGTTAATTTCGAATTTTCAGTTTTGAGACCATCTGTATGCTCTTTAATGGTAGTACATATTTTCTTATCACATTTGATTATGTATAACTGCCTCATGGTACAGCAGATATATGCACAACTTAATATAGTGAATGTGGATCCTTGTATATAGATGTTTTCATTACACTGAAACACTTCAGCAGCCGATAGCACAGATTAGTACATTTGAGGAACTAATGACTGAAATCAACTATGGGGTAGTGTCTGGTTAGAAAATAACCCAACACTGTCAAAATGATGATCCAATCATAATGCATTTACATTTAGTTGCTAGTTAGCTATTAGTTTCACCTAGCTAAAAATGAATGCAGCATTAGACAACAGCCCTGCAATATACACGCTACCTTAATGAAGGTTATAATATTTGTTTTTGTTGAAACTGTTCAAGAGAGGTACTAATATTCAGTCTTGTCTCTCAATAATACAGAAACAGCACCACAGCGCTTACACAGTTTAAACAAAAAAAAAGGACATTATAATCTTCATGAAAGCAATGTTTATTGCAGGGCTTTTGTATTAGACTGCATTAGTTCTAGATATACATAATAAACTGGTAACTGGGTTAATATGATGTGTATTCTGTTAATAAATCTCCCTGTACAGATTGCAGGTTCACCCCCCCAGCTGTTGGATCAGGTGCACTTTGCACTGCATGTTAAGTCTATGTACCATTAGTTTCCTTAGGTCAGTAAGAATTGTGTTACTATGCAATCATGATCAAGCATGTTGTGCATACAGCATAAAATAAGTAGGGGGAAATAGTGACAAATACACAATGTTTTATCTTTCCAATACATGAGCAAACCATACAGACAAGACCTACAAGAGGGTTAACTTTGCACAAGATACAGTACGTCTACATGAAGACATAAGCTCTAAGAACATTAGCTTAAGTACACAAGTCTCACCCAAATACTGTTTAACTTGTAGCACCTCTAATAAATAGTCATAAAAAATAATCGTTCATTCATAAAAATCTAGCCTCGTGAATGTGACCAACATTGTATCCCTAATAATTAATACATATTTTGATTTAAGTACGCATCCAAAAAAACAAGTAGCGTCAAGCCATTTCCTAAATGAACAGTGACAGCCAGTTTTTCCGGGTTTGGCTCAAGTGCTAGTCAGGAAGATGCGAGAGGGCAGCAGAAAATTGCCAACGTTGACTAGCTTTCATCTTCACATAATACACCAAGGTTTAAATGGGATCTACACACCGGCTTTCGGCTTGCTCTCGTTGAGCAAGCAACGGCTAACATAAATCTTGAAACGCGTGCGACCCTCTTACCAATAAATAATTAACGTTAAAATGAAACAATGTTGGCAGTTACGCTACATCATCAGTAAACACCACGGTGGCTATCCTGGTGCTAACTGGGCTAGCCGCAAGGCTAATAAACACAAAAACAACAAACACGTAGAACACTTCTGTCCCATGGATTTGTAGCACAAATATTCAAGACAATGTAACTTCTACAACTATTCCCACTAACGTTGGAGTGGCCTGGGGAAAACGTTTAGTAAATTTCGGACCACACCACGACAGCTAGCTGGTTAGCTGCCAGCTAGGCCACACACAGGACACACTAGCTAACCTGGCGAGGCAGAACCCAGCAGTGGCAACACACGAACCACACGGGATCCGAATCAGACCGACACTCACCACGACGTTCTGGCCATATTAAATCCTCCTCAGACATGTACGTGTGCTCAGGGTACTTACTGTGAAGTGTGTCGGTGTGATCACTGGATTTCGGCTCCTAAACAGTTAAATATGACACATTTGATTGATCCGGAGGGGGGTTCACTTTGTTGCTTTTGTCTCCTGGTTTGCTAGCAGTTCACCTTCGGCCGAAGCAGCTCCACACAGCGTCGGACGGAAGGAACATGTTTTAATGATGTCACCGGGCACAGGGCCTTCAGTATAGCAAAGGGGTAATATATTTAAGCAAAATGTCACAACACTTAGATTTTTCCCTCGTTAAAATAAGTTATTGGCGACTAATTAATAATTAATAAAATTACGGATTGAGTGGTCTTACAGGGATTTGTTGCTTTATACATAACAAGCGAAAACACATTGTGGTAATAGTAACGTTAACCTATAGATCAATTTCACTATATAAGTAAGCTTGTAATAATACTACTACTAATAATACATATAATAATAATACAGTGTTGTTCTTCGCCAAACCATACATGTTGTTCTTGAATAGTTGCTTACAGTTATTGGTGGATTTGGTTTGCATGTCAACCAATAGCCGAACTAATAACTTCGGGTCCGAACGTAACTCGGAAAGAACCGAAGTGCGACTGTTCGTTTAACGATACGGAAGAAAAACAAAATCGTCAACACTGTTGTTACTTCGACATAATTACTGCTCAGTTTATAAATGACTTCTGCTGTGTGTTGCATTCATGGTCAGCTTGGATTGAAAACATGAACATACAGTGTATACGGTTTCACCTCTACAACACGTTATTACTACTTTAAACCGACGGGGTTTCTTGACCTACAGGATATCGTCTGGGGCGAACTGGTCACCAGGGTGGGGCACGTAGCAGTGGTTTGTTGTTGTTCTGCATGGGTCCTGGCTGTTCTCTAGCGACCAGAGGAGAAAGGCTGAATCAATAGCCCAGACCATGACAGACAGACATACCGATCTGAAAGTCATGCGCGGTGGTTGTGACTTAACACCCCGTTTCGGCAAGCCAAAACAGAGTTAGGTCTCAGCTTTACTCAGACAGCGCTACTGCCCTGATTCGCGCTTTGTTTGGAGCTTTGTCTGTGTGTGGCTAGTAAGGATTGACAAAAGGCAATGCATTGATTGTGTGACAGATGGGCTTTTGTGCGAAATCTACGACTCACCACCAACATGACCTCCAGCGTCACACGTAGAGTAGTGCGTACGGGTGGGAGTTGTCTGGTGAAACGCATTGTTGTGTTGGGGGATGAGCCGTTCGTAGTGCTGCTGCTGTTGCTGCTATTTGCTCCTGGTCGACTGTGGCTAGCGACCGACTCTAGCCTATGAATGGTCCACAAAGCAAATACTTGTGTTCTCCGGAGCATTTAACATCGAGACTTCACAGACACCAAGCGGGCCACTTTCTCTTTTTATTAGTAACTCCAAGACCCCCGTATCGCCCGTTGGATGAGAACATTGTGTACGGAATTAGAGCCACTTAACAGGCCCTGTCGCCATTGCTTTGTAAGGCTACCGTCTTCTTCAACTAGCAAAGCTGTTCGTGAATCCGAGGTATGTGCTTTGGTTTTCTTTAGCTTTTCTCTGCTTGATGCGGTTACGCCGAGAAGGCTCACAATGCATCTGCAAAAAAATGCGTGTGTTCACATTACACAATAGGTATGCATTAAGAGGCGTTTTAAAGAGCTCTTGTTCTGTTTGACGCCATTTGCTCCGTTAAGGGGGTGGCTAGTCCCTCTTGCTAGTTAGCAGGCTAGCTAATGTTATTGTTAGCAACTTGGCCACTTTGACTGCGAGGCGTTAGTGGAGAGGCAATTGCATATCTGCACCAAATGGGCAAGCGCAAACTCTGCACAGTCATTTTGAGAGTGGCATGTGTGGCCGCGCCTCCCACCGCATTTAAATGCCTCAGCTCATTGACAAAGCTGTAACGTACAGCTGGCTGCTACATTACAGCCCACAACACTAGTTTGGAGCAGTCACATCAGGGAAAGTTGCGCCTTCCGTTTTGCTCTCTTAATCAGCTGGCTAACTGTAACGTTATTAAAGTATAATGCAATCAAATTACACAATGTTACATTTTTCTGTGTTTTGGTCCAGAGGACATTGGATTACATTTCAATACCATATTGCTTGTAATTGTAAAACTGATATAATGTTATGTTATTACTTGCAAACATGTCTATATAACTTACTCATCTTACTTGCTTAAGTTATTTTGATAGCGTGATAGCCATGAAACCAGCTACCTCAATAAAAGGATTTAACTAACCCCAATAAAATACATGCAGATCTCTAACTGTTTAGACCCACTCTGTGTCTCCTCAGCAACACGGAGCGTCAAGATGAAGAAGAAAGCTCGGCAGCACCGGGTCGCGGTGCCGCAGAGGCCGCCTTCTCCCATCAAGCCTTCCCCCAACAAGCAGATCTTGACTTACGCGCAGGCACAGCGCATGGTGGAGTTTGATATCGACGGCCGCGTCCATCGGATCAGCATATATGACACGCTGGACGTGATCTCGGATGATGACCCCATGGTGCAGGAGATGATGGAGTGCACCAGCAATAAGGAGAATGCTGAGAAACCACAGCAGCAGGTCCTCCTGAGGTCAGTCAGACTAAAAAACAACCAGGAGAAGAGAAACGCCGCGCAGGGCATCACTGGTCACGGAGAGGGTGGCGGACATAACGCCAGTGTTAATGCCGGTCCAAAGCTTCCGGAGCCTAAATTTCGCACAGTGGAATATAATCTTCCAGCAGTTCCGAAGCGTCAAGCTGCCTTTTATAAATACACGGAGAAGACAGAGGAAGAGCTGGATGAGGAAACGGAGTACGACATGGACGAGGAGGATTACGCCTGGCTGGATTTGGTCAACGAAAAGCGCAGAAGCGAAGGGGTCAGTCAGGTCTCTCACAATGTCTTTGAGTTCCTCATTGATCGCTTTGAGAAAGAGTTGTACCTGGAGAGCCTGGATCAAGGCAGCGAAAAGCAAGCTGCCATTGATGAGGACGCCGTCTGCTGCATCTGTGTGGATGGAGAGTGTCACAACAGCAACGCTATCCTGTTTTGTGACATGTGCAATGTAGCCGTGCACCAGGAATGTTACGGTGTGCCCTACATTCCCGAGGGCCAGTGGCTTTGCAGACACTGCCTCCAGCTACCCACGCGACCAGCAGACTGCCTACTTTGTCCTAACAAGGGTGGAGCAGTGAAAAAGACAGACGATGACCGCTGGGGCCATGTGGTGTGTGCTCTCTGGATTCCTGAGGTTGGCTTCTCCAACACCACCTTCATCGAACCCATCGACGGCATCGACCACATCCCTCCAGCCCGCTGGAAGCTCACCTGCTACCTCTGCAAAGAGAAGGGCGTTGGGGCGTGCATCCAGTGCCACAAAGCCAACTGCTACACCGCCTTCCACGTCAGCTGTGCCCAAAAGGCTGGCCTCTTTATGAAAATGGAGCCAGTCAAAGACGTAACAGAAACCGGAGCGCCCACGTTCTCTGTGAAAAAGACGGCCTACTGTGGAGCTCACACACCTGACGGGTGTGTGAGGAGGCCTCTTACAATCTATGATGATGCCAAACCCAAAAACGGACTATGTAAGAAAGTGGAAAAAGGGAGAGGCGCTGCTAAACTACAGTCAAAGGGCAAGAAGAAGAGCAAGAAGCCGGAGCCTGAACCTGAAGCTGAAGCTGCAACCGCTGCTACTGTGCCTACCTTTCCTGCTCATAGGTATACTTAGGAGATGTGTGAATCATGGGAGGTGTAGTATTTGGTTAGTTTGGATGGCATGTTCAGTTACATTTACGGCATTGCTGCTTGGTGGCTGAGTGAGTGAGTGTTGGTATAGGGAGGGCTTTGCTGTCTTTTCAAGGACACTGATAGTACACACGGTTGTTGATGGACAAACAATTGCTGTTGCAGGATTTGAGCACGTGACGCTGGTAGCTGTTTGCCTTTTGAATTTAGTGTGTATTGAGTTTTAGTCGAGTGCTGGTTGGAAGTGTTTTTGTGGCTGCTTAGTTCTGTTCTGAAAATCACAACCACAGGTGACCACTAGCTGTTTGTATAATCCTGCAAGCAGCCGGTGACTTTGAAGGTCTGCAAGTTGTTGGTATGTCTCCCTGGCTGAATCCTTCTAATACCTGTCTTCCTGGCTCCTTCAGGTTACAAACTATTCTTAACCAGGTGTCAGTCCAGAAGAAGAAAGCGTTCGTGGAGCTGGTCTTAAATTACTGGACGCTAAAGAGGCAATCCAGGAATGGGCTGCCCCTCATCAGACGCCTTCAGACAAGCCTGCAGTCTCAGAAGAATGCACAGCCGGTTTGTTCATCTGTCAGTCAAGCACAGAAGACTTTCAGTCTTTGTTTTGCTTTTTTACCAAAGAACCAGTAGCTTATAGAAACAATGTGTGTAGTTATTTTCACACCGTAAACTTTTACATTTTAATGTTTTAATTTTGTAGTAGTCTAGTATGTTTCAACTGTTTATTACTGCTATTAACACGGTGTTTGACAATGCTGTGTGTTTACATGCTAGTTTGCTGATAAATGTTGAACTGTGTGCCATAAAGTAAGTCATTGTTGGGCAAAGTGAGTTTCATTAAAGTGTTTTGTCTTCGTATTTCTTCACCAGAGGCAGAATGAGGAGGAGAGCAGGGCACTTAAGGACCAGCTGAAGGAATGGCATCGTCTCCGGCACGACCTGGAGAGGGCCCGGCTGCTGCTGGAGCTAATCCGCAAGAGAGAGAAGCTCAAGAGGGAAGAGGTAGGAGTGGAGGAACCAACGGGCTGATGGTCAGACTTCTGACTTAATCCAACAATCTGATCTTCTGGTTTTCCATCTGTGCCGTGTTTCAGATTAAACAGCAGGAAACCCTCCTAGAGATGCAGCTGACCCCCTTCAGTATTTTGCTCCGAGCGCTCTTGGACCAGCTCCAGGCAAAAGATCAGGCCAAGATCTTCACCCAGCCGGTTGATGTCAGTGAGGTGAGCTTCAGAAGATACTTAAAGTTCTGTTGTTGCGTTTGTCCACATTGAATCTTGTCTTGTTTTTTCCTGTTGATCCCAAATTCGCCCTAGCCACTTACCCATGGAAGAATATCAATACTATGATTACAATAAACTGCAAACAATCTTATTTCTTGTGCATTTCTTAAGGGATGATTTTGTTCTGTTGTTGTTATGCGGATGTACTTTATCTGTTATTTATTATGCGTAAAAGTTGAAGCAGGTTGGAGCAGGAGGCTCATTGTAAGGGGGCTCCACCAAGCAAACACACAGTGCTGCAAAAAAGCAGATTTTGGCTCCACCTTCAAATTGAAGGTCAAATGGAAAGAAATAAGAAAAAAATAACTACCATGATTCACTTTTTAAGAAGATTAATTTCATTTATATTAAAAAAATACAGGAAATATGCAATGGATATTTGATGTAAGCAATTCTGTGGAAAGTGACAAAGTAGACATGGCAATATTTTTATTAAAAAATATATTTTTAAATTTAATTAAAACAACTTTTTAAGAGGGGTACACAATCCGGCTTTAAACACATACAAACACACCCTGAGACTTCCTGTTTGATAAGCCTTCAAACTGGACTTGCTGGTTTGTATTTCAACGCAGTCCTTTGCATTTTGCTGTTGTGCAAAGTACACTGTTCATGGGAATCCAAAGGAAGACAACACAGAGACACAAAACGTGTCCTCATACAATCCACAAAGACTACAGGCAGCAGACAACGCCTCGCTCCGTGTCACAGGTTCTAATCATAGCGAGTCAGGCTCTAAATCAACCCCCACCCCCGCCCCCACCCCCACTTCCCTCTGTAGATGGAAACTAAACGTTACTTCCTTGTAAGTGTAACCTGAGATAATGTCTGTGAGCTGATACCTGTAACTGGTGAAGGTTTCCACTACCCAGCCCGGCTAGCTCAGTCGGTAGAGCATGAGACTCTTAATCTCAGGGTCGTGGGTTCGAGCCCCACGTTGGGCGTGACTTTTTAACAGTGTTACTAGTGAATTATTCATTTTCTTGGTTAGCTGAGCAGGTGTTTGTGTTGTGTACTTATATTTCATCATAGACTTTGTAATTATCTCGAATGTATAGAGAACTATTTATGTTGTATACAGTCTTGTAAATGATAATATACCTCAACAGAGTAATATACTACTCTACTTCACCATTACAATGCCTGCCCTCCCCTCCCCCCGCTTTAGGCGCTGCATCTAAAATGATCACATTAGTCAAGAATGTTGCGTTAACATGCAGCATGCAATGATATTTGCTTCATACCTTTAACTTATTTTAAAAATAAATAATTATATTTGCTGCGTCCTGTAGGTGCCGGACTACCTCGACCACATCAAGCACCCAATGGACTTCTCCACCATGCGGCAGCGCATCGACGAGCAGGGCTACAACAACTTGGAGCAGTTTGAGAAAGACTTCAACCTGATTATTGATAACTGCATGAAATACAACTCAAAGGACACCTATTTCCACCGGGCTGCTGTTCGCCTCCGAGACCAGGGCGGGGCCCTGCTCAGAAAGGCGCGGCGAGACGTGGAGAAAATCGGCTTTGACGCGGAGAGCGGCATGCATCTGGCCGAAGCTCCTGAAATCAAAGCGCCCCCATCCTTTTCTTGGGAGGACGGTAAGGGTGGTAGCAGAGACACCCTCTCTGATGTGTAAAATATGTTGAGCAAAACCGCGTTTCAGCCTCCTACTGATTTAATGAATTCTCTCCTTAGTGGACCGCCTACTAGTGCCAGCCAACCGGGAACATCTGTCTCAGGACAAGCAGCTGCAGCAGCTACTGGAGAAGTTTGACCAGACATGTGCCATGAAGTCCAGCCCCTCCCGCAGCAAGCGCCTAAAGCTGCTCAAAAAGACCATCAACGACGTGCGCAACGAAATGAGCCTAAAGAGGGTCCTGCCCTCCCACCACCACTGTTCTTCCTCCACAACTCCCTCCACATCAGCTGCCTTCCACCCAGTGCTGGGTAAACCTAAAGAAGAGAGACTCAAGCCCAACGGACTTTTCCCGGACGACGAAGGTATGTGCTTTATTAGAACGCGAATGCTGTAATTTTTAAAGTGAATCGCGTGTCCTTAATATCCCGGAGAGCAGGTCAGAGGTCAGAGATTAGCCCCCAGGCCCAACCCAAAACATCCTCGCAGAGCAAAGTCACATGCTGCTCCTCTTACCTTGTGTGTCTTTGCTGCTTTCATTACTATAACTTTTCGGAGAGAACAAAATGGAGATTAAGTCTGATTATCAGGCCGCTATAATGCCTGATCATTATAAACCCTGCCCCGTGTGTGGTGGGGTGAGCACCTGTCTGCTGTTTAGAGGTGGTTCGCTTAAAAACACTACACATGTTCCTGGGATTTGGGAAGCGGCGCCTGTGAGTGCGAACATTAACCTTTATTTCCCAAAACTACAATCAAGAAAGCTAAAACCCACTGAATTATGTCATTAACTGATATATGAATATTTTAGGGATTATTAGGGCCAATGGTATTTGTTAATAACTGACACTGGCATATACCTAAGAATATTTATTGCACCAATAGAATGCATTTTCTTCACAGAGAATAATGGGTGAAAAAGTTGGAGGAGGTGGAAAACTGATGTTACTTAAGTAACTGAGAATTGTTCAAAAGGTGTACTGACAGACAAAACCTTTTTTGGGAACTCCTAATTCCAAATAACCAGGCAGACAACTTTAGGATTAGACGGACGTGATTGTTGTGCTGCAGCAGCAGAGTGCATGTTGTAGGTGAATCTTAACAACATCCTTACGTCTCTCTCTGGAACTGATCCCTGAATAGATAGCGTTATAATGAGCTAGTTGGGGAGAAAAAGAAAGGGGGGGGGGAAAGTAATTTTGCTCTCATTTTTATTTATAAAAGTGCCTCAGTGTTATGCTAAGTAGTGCCTTGTTTTACTTTTATGATAAAACCAAAAAGCCATATGATAATGTGCAGTGTCAGCATTTCTACCAACACAAGGACAAAGCGTGGGTGTCGCAGCGCATTACTGCCAGTAATAGTGTTACACTGTAGGTCATTTTTTTGTCTTTGTCGTGACTGGACTGTTAAATTGTTGGTTTTGTACTTTTTATGAATAGCTTTTTTGTTGTTGTTGTTGTTCTTCCACAAGAGCCTTCGCACAATGAAATGTATTCTACTTAATTTCTACAGCACCAAGAGGACAAACTTGGCAATAACTGTAACAACAGCCCGTGTGCCGTAACATGAATAATGTGTGTTGTGCTTATTGATCGCAGTTTGGCCGTATAATCGAAATTACAGCTATAAACAGTGTGTGTGTGTTTTCTTCTTCTCCCCAACAGGAGACAAGTCTCTTCCTCCTAAACTGGAGCATTCAGACTCCATCCCCCCCCCCATCCACTCAGACACAGACGCCGAGCCCCCAACCCTCAAGCCCATCGATGCCGGCCCAGACTGTGAAGACAAGATTCACAGCAAGCGCGTCAAGTTTGACGGCAACATACCCGACCTGCTCTCCTCCATGCCCCGCCTCAACGGCTACTCCCACAGCAGCCTCCCGAACTCTCTGCTGGACGGCGACGTGAGCGTGGTGGCCACGTCGACCCTCGCCGAGCCCACGGGCACGGTGAACCGCAGGACCGCCGTGCTCTTCCGCAAATCAAAGAGCGGCAGTCCCCACAAGCCCCCGAGGGGCGGGGCTGACGGGGCCGACGGAGCTAAAGAGGGCGAGGAGGAGGGGGAAGACGAAGACGGCGAACAGCTGGGCTCCAAATCCTTCCTGTCGGTGGTCATACCCAGGCTGGAGACGCTACTTCACAGCAAGAAGAGGAAGCACAGCGGCGGCAGAGACAGCGAGGAGGAGGGAGGAGAGGGAGAGCACGAAGAGGAGGGAGAGTCCCCGGTGAAACGACTTGACACTGGTAAGAAGTGAACAGAGAAAAAACTTAAAACGTACAAATTTTTTTTTAAAAAGTCTGATCATTCAGTGCCATCAATAGCTTGCACGTTTCACAGTTTTCTGCGTGGCTGAACACTTCTTTGAGCGGCCATATGTTAGAATCTGAATGACATCTCTTCAAGCTCTGCTGCCAACCCCCAACAACTGGCAGCGCAAACACTGCAGTGAGCTGTTACCGCTGCTTTCAAGTTGTCTAAGTCAAATTGCCCACGCCACAGCAGTCAGTAACAACAACAACCTGAACAACCTGTAGCCAATGCAGATTCACATTCGGGCCTTGAATGTTGTTAATAAATCATTTTTGCGATCGGCTGTAAATCTTCTCTGTGTCCTGTTGTATCGTGTCCCCTCTCAGGCTTGTCGAGAGGTTTTCTAGCGGTAGAAGAGGAGAAGGTGGTCGAGGGCTCTAGCAGATCCAGTAGACCAGTGGAGCCACGAAGACGCTGCGCCTCTGAGTCCTCCATCTCCTCGTCCAGCAGCCTGCCAGGAAGCACCAGGTAACCCACCAGATATAAGACACGTTTACCGTCATCACCACCAGTCGTATCTAAAGTTGACTCTGGTGTGTGTGTGTGGGATTTTTTGTTTGTTTGTTTGTTTGTTTCTAGCACTATTCTCAGTCTTCCAAAATGTGGGAAGGGGAAACCTGCCTTGGTCCGGAGAAACACTGTGGACGATAAGAGCGAATTAATCGCCTGCATCGAAACCGGGAATTTTGCAAAAGCTGCACGAATTGCCGCCGGTAAGTCAGAACCATTACAACGAAATATGATGGATTTTTCCAGTGAAATAAAAAAGATTATTAATTGATATTTAATTGATCTTAGGAACATCTGTACTATCACTGCTGATAACGATAGGAGATACATTTAGGTCGGTTCATAGAAAATAGGGTCACAAATTCCTTCAAATGCAGCCAAACTACAGTTATTGTGCTGCAATTTCTTCTAACATATTTGCCAAAATATACACTGCTACTGATACATGTGTGTATCAGGAGGCGATGATGGCTTGCTGATGCATACAGTCATGGGAAAAAGAGCGTGCACCCTCCTTCAATTCAGTGTTTTTATTTATCAGGGCCTAAATAACATTTGTGTGGTCCCCACCAACTTATACAAAAAAACACAACAGATTTCAACATGTAGGAACATTCAGGAACCAAGTGGGAAAAACAATAAGTACACCCTACAATTCAGTAACATGTAGAAGGTTTTCTGTAAGAGTTTATCAGTCTCTCACATTGTACAACATTGCTTCAGTTCATTGATGTGTGAGGGCATTCGTTTATTCACAGCTCTCTTAAGATCCCGCCACAGCATCTCATTGGGTTTGAGGTCTGGACTTTGACTTGGCCCTTCCAACATCTGGATTTTTTTCTTCTTTAGCCATTCTTATGTGGAGTTGCTGGTGTGCTCGGGTGTGCTGGAAACGTTCTGGTATAAAGTGGAGTTCATCGTTGTCTCTATGGGAGCAGGTTTAACAGGTCCTGTGGCTGAAAATCGAGCCCAGATCATCACCCCTGCACCCCCCCGCTGGACAGTCAGTATGAGGTGTTTGTGGCGACACGCTGGGTTTGGTTTTTGCCAAACATGGTGCTGTGCATGATGACCAAACATCTCCGCTTTGGTCTCATCAGCCCAAAGGATATTGTTCCAAAACTTTTGTGGTTTTGTTCAAATGCAATTTTGCAAACTTAAATCGGGCTGCCATATAGTTATTGGAGAGAAGGGGCTTTTTCTTCTTCTTTTTTTTCTAATTGTGCTGTCATGAACATAAATATGTAAAGTGTGAAGTAAACAGAGGCCTGTAGGTCACATGATGTAGCTTCGTGGGTTTTTGCTTTATATGTCTGACCATTATGCGGTCTGACCGTGGACAGAATTTGCCGGGACGCTCGCTCCTGAGAAGATTGGCAACTGTCTCGAAGGCTCTCCGTTCGTAAACAATCTTTTGAATTTCTACATGTTCTGAGATGACCATCTAACCCTCAGACACACACCAAAAGTTCTGCTTTTATAGAGGTAGTCACACGATGATTAAGTCATCTTTACTTACTCCTTAGTAACACCTGGCTGGTAATTACTCTCTTAATGATTATGGAAGTTGAAAAGGTGTACTAATTTTTCCACCTGGTTTCTGAATGTACTTTTGAGAAGCATCGACAACATATTGAAATCTGTTGTTTCTTTTGTTTATAGAAGTTGGTGAGGACCACACAAATGTTATTTAGGCCCTGATAAATAAAAACATTGAATTGAAGGAGGGTGTACTTTCTTTTTCTCATGACCGTATGTCAATACAGTTAATTAATTTAAAACAAAACAATTATTTGAGCCTGTTGCACTCAGTCTTGTCCAGTAATCAGTGTGGCCAGTATGTAATAGAGTACAGTGAGCAGTGTATATTCCTGGGTGTCTGCAAGTCCTGTAAAACCTTTAAAAAAAGAATCCTAAATGATGATGAAAACTACAAAAAAGTGCGGAGTTCTTTTAGTTCTTTCTGTTCAGGTGGAGAAGTGGCCTCCTGTTTCCTCCCTGCTTCAGCATCAGTTTGGTCAGAAACGTTGATGAAACTTGATGGAGCTTACAGACACCTGGTGTTCATACACGCATAAAAAGCAGGGTTGGAAATTAACAGCAACTCCCAGACATCGTGTTGTGACTTTTGTCAGAGTAAGACTTTATACTCTGCCTGCCATCATGGCACGTAACCAGCCAGCATCTGGAGACTCTTCCCTCATATATAATAAAAACAAAATCTAATTTAGTTCATAAAATGCTAAAAGTGGCTGCCACGTTCTTAATATCTGCCGTTCACATGTGGCTCTTTTAAAGGGAAGAGGTGAATTTCCCACCCTGCTTTGCTGTGTGCTCCTGCACTTACAGCATGGCTTCGGAAATGTGTTTCTGTCTCTGTTTAAACCCACACATAACTTGTTTGGTGTTGTTCCCGCTTCCATAGAGGTTGGCAACAGCAATATTTGGATGCCCGCTAGTGCTGCAACAGTTGCATTGGAACCCCTAAAGCTAGTTTGGGCCAAATGTAGTGGATACCCTTCCTACCCTGCCTTGGTGAGTGTTTGCGGGAGAGAAAGCACGACAGTCATTGAGTAGAGTCTTTTTACTCTTGAAGTTTCTTCTCTTCACATTGGAACCTAATTATGACACTCTTGTCCCACAGAATGGAGCGGGAGAGTTGGCTGGGGGTGGAGTAGGTGGCGGGGGGGGGGGGATTGGCCACTTCAAAGTACCCTTTGTTTTCCTCTAGGTGGCAGCCTTTTGCTGTTAACCAGTTTAATTTGACCTTAGCATGAAAGGACAAATGAGGAAAAGAATCTTATTGCCACAAGCTGGTAGTGTGCATACGCGTGTGTGTGTGTGTGTGTTGACATCTGAGGGTGTGTGTTTGCCCTGTGTGTGTGTGTGTGTGTGTGTGTGTGTGTGTGTGTGTGTGTGTGTGTGTGTGTGTGTGTGTGTGTGTGTGTGTGTGTGTGTGTGTGTGTGTGTGTGTGTGTGTGTGTGTGTGTGT